>PVIW01001941.1:0-107418 GCA_004026585.1 Noctilio leporinus
TTAAAAAAAAAAAAAAAAAGAAATAATACCTGACAGAGAATCGACAGTGCAGTACACAGGACATGAACACCATGCAACTAATGTTACTTGTTATTAGCAGAGAATAACTGCAAAATGTAGGAATGCTCACATGGTTCCTCTTCCTAAACCAAGCAAGCAGTTTCAGTGCCTGGTGTAGTCTGAAATTTGGGCTTGAGATATTCAGATGTCCCTCTTCTTAGCCTGAGAGACTTCTGAGGACCTATAAAAGGACTAATATGACACTGTGGTCTCTGGGACGATAGTCCCTAGGTTGTGAGCTCCTGGAGAGTAGGATTATACTTTTTTGTACAACACTGATATTAGTATTCCTATTGCCTAGTATGAAGGCTGGCCTATGAATAGGTGCTTAGTGCTCAGCACATACTTTTACATGAATAGGAAATCTTTGGCTTATGTAAAGAGAAGTAGTAATAAACAATGTGAGTCTTAACTCCTTTGTTGAAAATATAGAGAGATATCTGTTCCCTCTCTTTCTGTCAGAATATTTACCTTAGAAAAGGGTAAGCTTTCTTCTTATGTTTCTTGGAAATGAATGTTTTTAGAAACTAAATATGCCTTGTATTAACATTATAATTCAGGGGTGTCCTTCTCAAGAACTTGACAGTATCTCTTTGAAATGTGAAAAATCAAAGGAGGTTGTGTCTCTATCTCCCAGTTCCTGTGAGAAGGGAGGAGCCTAAATATGGTGGGCTCCTTGCTGCGAGTTTGAAGATCCTTTCCTGTCCTAAAGATACAAGTTTTACTTCTCCCACTCTCATCCCTTTTGGATAAATTCAATTAGCTAACATAAATGGTCATCCCAATTACCTGGTAAAGTTAGAATAAATTATATATAACCAATGATGCTGTCAAGTCCTCTTACTTGAGGACTTGTTTATCTTGAAAACACATGTGGATGAAAAAGCAAAACCAGAAAAATCGGCATTGATACTGCCTGTCACTACCAGAACTGATAAGTAGAGACAAGAATTGAATCTTTATAGGATAGGCACTTTATTCAGGTCCCACTGGTCTGAGAAGATGGTGGGCTATGCACCCTAAAAACGATAATAACATCTCATATCCAGCTGACCTTTTTATAAGGAGAAGAAAAGGGTAGGTAAGGGGTTTGGGGAAAAAAAAAAAAGGTTAATCAGATAAAAGTTACAGTCCATTGGCAAGTTTGGTAGTATTTCTTTATTAGCTAATCAACATTTTTAAACATCTGCATTCCCTCCCTGGAACACAATGGATCAGATATCATTTTGATGTTTTGCAGGGGCCTGGGACACAAAGGTTGAATTTCTGTGGACCTCCTGAAGTCATATAAGTCATGTATTCCAGTTCCTAGAATAACAGCTTTCCATATGCATTCATCATTTAAGCCTATCAGCTAGAGCTACAGCTAAACTCTTTACTTTTGAGTTCCCCTATCAAAAGGGCCACATACTAAACCTGACGATCTCAGGGGAAACCTGCATGTGGCCTTACAAACTCAAGAGACCAAAGTAACCCTGTAGGTTGGTCTGAACATAAAAATTTCTAACTAAAAGGGTTCATGATGGTAGTCATGTGGTAAGCCAGTATCTTCATTAACAAAGGCCAGTCTAAGCCTCAGTTGAGCCTATTGTCTTTCCTCACTGAAGATAATAAAATTTTAGAATTTCAGAGTAATTATCTTTTCCAGATGCTTCAGGGCATACCCATTGTACCAGAGCATGAGACTGCAACAACATTCATTGTCACCTGGTTACCTGCAACCCATCTGTATATGCTATAAATATTCATTATTAACTATTCTGTACCCACCAATGCGCAAGAAGTGTGTGCTCCTCCATTTTGTCTTTTTATTTAATCCCAGAGATTTCCCCCATTGTGCTTTTTCCTACCCACTTAATCAACCATCATAGGATTGCATGTAACCCTCTTTACATCTACTGATTCTAATATATAAAGTAAGGTACAAAACTGCTATTCTCCAGAGCATGTTCTCAATCTATGGAGAATTGACTTCCTGGAAACTATTGTCACTTTGGTTCAAATAAATTCATAAGAGTTTTCTCTATTGGTTGAACATTTCTTAAGTAATGGGATGTACCGACTTGGCTCTATCAAAGGGTGAAATTTCTTTTTTGACTTTTCAATCTTAGTTAATTGGTTCTGATGCATGTCACATACTAGTTTAATGCTTATTCATTGATAATGATATTTTTTCTCTATTACCCTTGTGAAGAGAATCTGTGGGTTGTAATAAGATAGTTTTTGTTTGCTTTTAAATTATATTTCCCCTACATTTGCTAAGCAGAGTATCATAATTCCCAGTCTAAATGGCATCTGATGACTATGAAGATAAAGAATGGCCTCCAAGAATTTATATCAATCTGATTCTGCTATGCTCATAGTAGACAATGTGCTAGCTACATTTTTTTTTAAGATCTTTCAGTTAGAAGCTACCAGGGGTTTTATTATGAAACTGAGAAGAAACAGACTGGAGTTCTTGGCACTTCTATCTGAAATAGATACATGCCCAATTCTGTTCCTAGCTTCATAAATCTGTTGAACAGATTAAATAGGAAACACTGAGAAGGTATGAATTGTCCCTACTTTTCCTTAGGAGGTAAGAATTTCTTTTATTGTTGTTATGTTACATTCATCTTATTTTTTGCCCCTCTGCTCTCCCCTTCTCCACCCTCTTTATCACCACCCCTCTAGTCAATCCCACATGTTGTCCCTGTCCATGGGTCATCCATGCTAGTTCCTTGACTAAACTGTTCACCTTCTTTGCCTCCTTCTCCCCACCTCCACATTCTTTCTCCTCTCTGCACAATTGAATGTCTGTTCCTTGTATTCATGTCTCTGGTTCTGTTTTGTTTGCTTGTTTGTTTGACCATTAGTCTACTGTATTAAGTGAGAACATGTGGTATTTAATTTCTGCTGTCTGACTTATTTCACTAAGCATGATACTCTCCAGTTCCATCCATGCTATCCCAATGGTATGAGTTTTTTTCCTTCTTTCTGCTGCATAGAACTCCATTGTGTAAATGTACCAAAGTTTTTTGATCCATTCATCTACCAAAGGGCACTTAAGTTGTTTCCAGCACTTAGCTATTGTAAATAGTGCTGCTGTGAACATAGGGGTGCATAGCATAAGTTCTTCTGAATTGGAGTTTCAGGATTCTTTGGGTATAATCCTAGCAGTGGAATCACTGGGTCATAAGGCAGCTCTATTCTTAGTTTTTTGAGGCAATTCCAAACTACCTTCAATAGTGGCTGCACCAGTCTGAATTTCCACCAACAAGGCACCAAGGTTCCCATTTCTCCGCATCCTTGCCAGCACTTGCTGTTTGTTGATTTGTTGATGATGGCCATTCTGACAGGTGTGAGGTGGTATCTTGTTATAGTTTTAATTTACATCTGTCTGATGGCTAGTGATGTTTAGTATTTTTTCATATGCCTATAGGTTCTTTGTATGTCTTCCTCAGAGAAGTATCTGTTCAGGTGTTTTGCCCATTTTTGAATTGGGTTGTCTGTCTCCCTGACATTGGGTTGTTATTAGTTCTTTATATAATTAGTTCTTCGATCTTTGGGAATCAAACCCTTATGTGAGGTGTCATTGGCAAATATGTTTTCCCATATGGATGGTCCCCTTTTCATTTTGTTGATGTTTTCTTTGGCTGAGCAGACACTTTTTATTTTGATGTATTCCCATTTGTTTATTTGTTCCTTTATTTCCTTTGCCCTGGGAGATATTTCAGCGAAAATTTTGCTGCAATGGGGATATCTGCAATTTTTTTGCCTAGGTTTTCCTCTAGGACTTTTATGGTGGCATAGCTTATGTTTAAGTCTTTTATCCATATTAAGTTTATTTTGGTGTATGGTATAAGCTGGTGGTCTAGTTTCACTTTTTTGTATGTGCCTGTCCAGTTCTCCCAACACCACTTTTGAAGAGGCTATTTGCATTCCATTTTATGTTCCTTTCCCCTTTGTCAAATATTAATTGCCCATAAGTCCTGGGTTTATTTCTGGGCTTTCACTTCTGTTCCATTGATCTGTTTGTCTGTTCTTAGGCCAGTACCATCCTGTTTTGATTACTATAGCTTTGTAATATAGTTTGATATCTGGTATTGTGATTTCTCCTACTTTGTTCTTCTGTCTCAAAATTGCTGTAGCTATTCGGAGTCATTTTTGACTCCATATGAATTTTTTAAGTATTTGTTCTAATTCTATGAAACATGATGGTGGTATTTTAATAGAGATTGTGTTGGATCTGTACATCTACTTTGGGTAGTATGGACATTTTAATAATGTTACTTCTTCCAACCCATGAACATGGTATATGCTTCCATTTATTTGTATCTTCCTTAATTTCTTTCTTTAGTGTTCTGTAGTTATCTGAATATAAGTCCTTTACTTCCTTGGCCAAGCTTATTCCTAAGTACTTTAGTTTTCTTGTTGCTATGGTAAATGGGATTTGTTTTCTAGCTTCTATCTCTGATGTTTCATTGTTGGTGAATAAAAATGCCTTCTATTTCTAGATATTGACTTTGTATCCACCTATTTTGCCAAATTCAGTTATTAGGCTAAGTAGTTTTTTAATGGTGTATATAGGGTTTTCTATGTGCACTATCAGGTCATCTGCAGATAATGACAGTTTTACTCCCTCCTTTCCAATTTGGATGTCTTTGATTTCTTTTTGTTGTCTGAATGCTATGGCTAGAACTTCCAAAGCTATGTTGAATAGAAGTGGAGATAGTGGACATCCTTGCCTTGTTCCTGATTTTAAAGGAAATGCTTTCAGTTTTTGCCTGTTGAGTATGATGTTGGCTGCAGGTTTCTTGTATATGGTCTTTATTATGAAGAGGTGTGCCTCCTCTATTTCTATCTTGCTGAGCGTTTTCATCATAAAAGGGTGCTGTACTTTATCAAATGCTTTTTCAGCATCTATGGATATAATCATGGTTTTTGTCTTTCAGTGTATTCATGTGGCCTATTGCATTGATTTGTGAATATTGAATCATCCTTGCATCTCTGGGATGAATCCAACTTGGTCATGATGTATGATTTTTTAAATATATTGCTGGATCCAGTTTGCCAGTATTTTGTTGACAATTTTCACATCTTAGTTTATCAGAGATATTGGCCTCTAGTTTTCTTTTTTTGTTGGGTCTTGACCTGGTTTTGGGATTAGAATAATACTGGCCTCACAAAAAGAGTTTAGGGGTCTTCCCTCTTTTTGGATTTTTTTGGAATAGTTTGAGGAGGATAGGAATTAGATATTCCCTAAATGTTTGGTAAAATTCACCTGTTTAGCCATCTGGTCTGGGAATCTTATGCACTGGAAGTTTTTTGTTTACTTGTTCAATTTCACCAGTTGTTATTGGTCTATTCAGGCTTTCTGCTCCTTCTTGATTGAGTTTTGGTAGGTTATATATTTCCAGAAATTTGTCCATTTCACCCAGGTTGTCAAATTTCTTGTCATATAGTTGTATGTAGTAATTTCCTACAATCCTTTGTATTTCTGTGGTGTTGATTGTGACTTCTCCTCTGTCATTCCTGATTTTGTTTATTTGGGTCCTCTCTCTTTTTCTCTTGATGAATCTAGTTAATGGCTTGTCAATTTTGTTTATCTTTTCAAAGAACCAGCTGCTGAATTTATTGATCCTTTGAATTGTGCTTTCAGTCTGTATGCTATTTAATTCTGCTCTGATCTAGATAATTTCCTTCTTTCTGCTTGCTCTGGGTTTTGTTTGTTGTTGCTCTTCTAGTTCTTGGAGCTTTATGGTTAAGTTGTTTGTATGAGTTTCTTTTAGCCTTTATAGGTAGGTCTGTATTGCTATGAATTTCCCTCTGAGGACTGCCTTTGATGTGCCCCATAGGTTTTGAGGTGTTGTGAATTCATTTTCTTTTGTTTCCAGATACTTTTTGATTTCTTCTTTGATCTCATTATTAACCCATTCCTTACTTAATAGCATGTTATTCAGTTTCCATGAATTATATATCTTTTGGAATTTTTCCCTTGAGGTTGCTTTCTAGTTTCAAACTATTGTGATCTGAGAATATGCTCAATTTTCTTGAATTTGCGGAGGCTTGTTTTGTGTCCTACCATGTGGTCTATCTTTGAGAATATTCCATGTGCATTAGAGAAGAATGTGCATTTTGTTTCTTTGGGGTGAAAAGTTCTGTATATGTCAATTAAGTCCGTTTCATCCAGAGTATTGTTCAATGCCGTAATATTCTTGGTGTTTTTTTTTGCTTGGAAGGTCTGTCCACTGTTAATAATGGGGTACTGAAATCCCCTACTATTAGTGTGATGCTGTCTACATCCTTCTTGAAGTCCTCCAAGATTTTCCTTGTGTATTTGAGTGCTCCTACATTGGGTGCATATACATTTACAAGGGCTATTTCTTCTTGACTGGATTGTTCCCTTAGTATTATGAAATGGCCTATGTCTCTTTTTATGTCCTTCATTGTGAAATCTGTTTGGTCTGATATAAGTATTGCTACCCCAGCCTTTTTTTCATGCCCATTTGCTTGAAATATTTTTCCATCCCTTCACTTTCAGTCTGTGTCGATCTTTTGTTCTGAGGTGGGTCTCTTGCAGACAGCATATATGTGGGTCATGTTTTCCTATCCTTTCAGCTACTCTATGTCTTTTTATTGGTGCATTTAACCCACTTAAGGTTATCATTGAGAGGTACTTCTTCATTGACATTTCCCCCCTTTGTACCTGTGTTCCTCCCTCTCTGCCTCTCTTTGTTTCATCATCTTTTTAAAGCAGGCCTTTTTGCATTTCTTGCAGTGCTGGTTTCGTGGAGGTGTATTATTTTAGCTTGATTTTGTCTGGGAAACTCCTTATTTCACCTTCCCTTTTGAATGAGAGTCTTGCTTCATAGCATATTTTTGGTTGCAGGACTTTGATTTTCAGTATTTGGAGTGTTTTATGCCACTTTTTTCTGGTTTGTAGTGTTTCTGTTGAGAAATTATTTGATAACCTTATTGGAGTTCCCTTGTGTGTTATTAGCTATTTCTCTCTTGAAGCTTTTAGGATTCTCTCCTTGTCTTTGAAATTTACCATTTTAATTATGATGTATCTTGGAGTGAGACTGTTTGGGTTCATCTTCTTTGGGACCCTATGTGCTTCCTGAACTTCAGTGACCTTTTTGTTCATCAATTTAGGGGAGTTTTCTGTCATTGTTTTTTCAAACAGGTTTTCTAATCCCTTACTTCTCTTCTCCTGCTGGTATCCCTATGATACAAATATTGCTACCTTTCATGTTGTCCCATAATTCTCTTAAAACCTCTTCATTTTTTTTCAGTTCTTTTTAAATTTTGTTGCAATGTCTGGTTATTTTTTTCCCTGTTGTCCTCCAATTTGCTGATCATGTGCTCCTCTTCATCTAACCTGCTTTGAATTCCTTCTATTGTGTCCTTCAGTTCTGAGACTGTGCTCTTCACTTCCTCCTGGTGCTTACTGATGGTTTCTATGCTCTTTTTAATGTTGGTATAATTTACAGTAAGTTCCCTGTAGTTGCCATGAAGTTCTTTGTAGTTTTCTTTGAACTTGTTGAACTCATTGAATTTTCTTATAACTATTTCTTTGAATTCCATGTCTGATAGTTTGCTTGTTTCTATTTCATTTAGCAGTCTTTCTGGTGATTCTTTCTTTCCTTTTGGTGATGGACTGTTGGTTGCTTTTTCTCCCCATTTTGGGTATCTGTTGTTGCTTGTTTTTATTCTTGGATTAATCTGTTTTGACTTCCTGCCTTCATGGAGTGCCCTTCTGTGGTAGAAGATTTTTGGGGTTCATTGGTACAGTCTTCTAGATTCCCTCAAATTGTTGCTCTTGAGGTGCCCTTTCTGTCATTAATTTGGTCTGTCTGGTTGTATTTTGGATTTGGTTTATGTGTTGCTCCTTTCTCCCCAGTTGGCTGATTGAGAGGCACTCCTTCTACCACATTTCATACACTGTTACTGAGCTGCTCCTAAAACAAAAACCACCAGTCTAGGCAAAACAACCATACCTTCAAAGTTATCTTACTCCCTAATCCCAGGAGGTAAAAATTTTGAAGACTAATAATGATAGTTAAATGCTACTGTCTTAACTATGTCACTGTGTAACTATAAACATTCAATAAATATGCTTACTCCTCCTTTTGAACCTTAACTAGGTTATTCTTCATTTGAGTAAGATTTAAGAGTTTTAACTAAATCACTAATAAAGATTATTCCTCTTCTGCTATCCAAAGAAAATTCCAATTTACTAAATGTAAATTTTATTGTCCTCGGGCTGGTCTCATTTTTATTACTTGAAAGCTTTCTAAATATTAAAAAGTATTTGTCAGTTTATATGGAAAGTGGGAATTTCCAGAGTCTATTGTAAACAATGAAGTAAATATTTAACAATTTGATAAATAGTGGAAGAGTTTAAGACAGCTTAGCACAAATGAAATAAAATGAGTAAGTGATGATATTGGGATAAAAGGAAAATAATTGTTAAAAAATAAAGGTTTAACTGTTATAGCCAAAAGGAATGTAAAGAGACATGACTACTAAATACAATGTGGAGTTCTAGATCAGATACTAGAACTTTAAAAAAAAAGCACATTAGGTGAAAATTAAGGAAATAAAATACTTTACTAATTATAATATAATTAAATGTACCATTCTAATGGTAGATGTTAACAACAGGTAAAACTTAGTGTAAGGTATAGGAACTCTCTGTGGGGGTGGGGCAATAGAGCTTGACAAAGACCCTAGGTGAAAATCCTAACATATCTTATTTTTCTTTATAATAAATAAAAATTTTGTTTAACATTTCCCTTATTATTCTCCCATTGGCTCCCATTCCCTACCCTTTCCCACCTACACATAAACATCCCACTCAGTTGATAAAATCTATGCCTCTTGGTTGAGCCTCCTCAGTGTTTTTTATCCCTACCAGAGGATATTATTTTCATTGCTTTGAGAGAGGGGGAGGGAGGGAGGGAGCAAGAAAGAGCAAGAAATAGAGGCATTGATGTTAGAGAGAAACATCAATAGGTTGCCTTTTATACACACTTCACCTAGGGATTGAACTGCATCCTAGTTGTGTGTCTTTACCAGGAATCAAACCTGCAATCTTTCATTGTTAGTAACAACACTCAGATTAACCAAGCCACAATGGCCAGGGAAAGCCTGCCTAAGTTTTGATTTAAAAAAAAAAAGCATGAAAAACAGCCTACACCAACAACTTTGACCATTAGGTATTCTCTTATAGTCCAAGGAACTAGGAAGATGGTGGCATAGGCTGACATGGCTCACCTCTTTGCACAACCACATCAAAATTACAACTGAAATATAGAACAACCATCACTCGGAATCATCAGAAATTGAGTTGAATGGAAGTCTGACAACTATCAAATTAAAAGAAACCACTTCTATCCAGACTGGTAGGAGGGGTACAGATGCAGAACGGGCTGATCGTCACCCATGTGTGGTGGATAGAAATTCAGGAGGGCTATCTCAAGAGTGAGGAGTCCCAGCCCCACGCAGACTCTCCAGCCCAGGGTTCCAGTGTCAGCAAGATAAGTCCCTAAAACTTCAGGCTGCAAAAATCAATGAGGGTTGAGTCAGTAGAAGAAGCTGATAGAGGCCCAAGCAGTTCCTTTTAAAGAACCAACACATGGACTCACCTTCTCCGACTCACTCCCTCTGAGCTCCAGCACTGGGGTAGCAGCTTGAAAGGCACCAGTGGCAGACAGGGAGAAACTGAAGCGTCTGGCATCAAGGCGAGCAGAAACCACTGTCCCTTTTCTAAACTCACCCTACAGAGCTGGAAAGCTGGTATATCTGAGATGCCATCTGCCTGACTAATGCCAAATGACTTGCCTTGGAGATTCCCAGAGACTTCACCCGCACAGTTTGTGGGCCCACCCAAGCTGCATTTTAATCTGAACGGCTGGTCTTGGCTTGGGCTCCACCAATTCCTAAATCCTCTCAAACAACCTGCAGCTGGCATCAGTGAGCCCCAAGCCCTGCACCAGCAGCAGCCAGCCTCCATTCCCAGTTTGGTTTCACCTGGGAATCTCCAAGCCCAGCTCAAGCAGTGGCATCTCAGATTGTTGAATAGCTCAGGCAGAGTGGCCCCAGGCAGAACACAAGTAGGAAATCCCAGGGCCAGCACATCCAGTGGACAGCTATGGACCACACCGGAGCATGACCACCCTGCCCCTGCACAGCTGATACTCCATGGAGGGTGGAGGTTGATGGTAAGTGATCACAACCAGTCCTTGCAGCTAACAGGCCTAAGTAAATCCCTTCCATTGATCAACCAACAGCATCAAGGCTCAACTATAAGAGGAAGGTGTGCTCAGCTCGTACAAATGGCACATTTTGATAGGGGAGGCTGTGCCACTGGACCCTACAGAGCACCTACTACATTAGGCCATACTACCAAGACACAAAGTCAAAGAAGCTTTACCTAATATGTAGAAACAAACACAGGAAGGCTATGTAAGTGAGGAGATAAATAATATGGCCCAAATGAAAGAAAATATCAATATTCCAGAAAAATAGCTAAATAAAATGGAGAAAAACAATCCATCAGATACAGAGTTCAAAACACTGGTGATAAGGATGCTCAAGGAAATTAGCAAGGACCTCAACAGTATAAAAAAGACCCAGTCAGAAACAAAGGATACCCTGACTGAAATAAAGAACAATTTACAGGGAAACAAAAGTAGAGCTGAAGAAGCCAAAAATCAAACCAATGATTTATAACATAAAGAACAAAAAGCAACCACACAGAACATACAAGGAGGAAAAAAAGAGTCAAAAAATGAGGAAAGTATAAGCAGTTCTTGGACAACTTAAAGAGGTCCAACATTTGCATCATAGGAGTGCCAGAAAGAGAAAAGAAAGAGGAAGAAATTGGAAATATAGTTGAAATAATAATGAAAGAAAAATTCCCTAATTTGGTGATGAAAATAGACATGCAAGTCCAGTAAGCACAGACAGCCCCAAACAAGGTGGATACAAAGAGGCCCACTCCAAGACATATTGTAATTAAAATACTAAAGGTTAAAGAGAAAATCTTAAAAGCAGCAAGAGAAAAGAAGTTAGCTACCTACAGGGGAGTTCTCATAACACTATCAGCTGATTTTCAAAAGAAACTTTGCAGGCAAGAAGAGACTGGTAAAGAAATACTCAAAGTCATGAAAACCAGGGGCCTATAGCCAGGATTGCTCTACCCAGCAAAACTATGATTTAGAATCGAAGAGCAGATAAGGAGTTTCTCAGACAAGAACTAACAAACAAAAACAAACAAACAAAAAGCACTTTATCATTAAACCATTATTATATGAAATGTTAAAGGGACTTATTTAAGAAAAAGATTAGAACCACGAACAATAAAATAGCAATACATATCTATTAACAATTGAGTCTAAAAAGCAAACTAAAAAGACAAGTACAGAGGCAGAATCATGATAAGGAGAGCCTTCTGATAGTTGCCAGATGGGAAGTGGATTTGGGGGAATAGGTGAAGGGGTGAGGAGATTAAGAAGTACAAATACGTAGTTACAGAATAGCTATGGAGATATAAAGTGCAGTATAGGAGATGGAATAGCTGAAGAACTTATACGCAGGACCCATAGACATGAACAATGATGGGGGATTGGCTGAGGGAGGGGGCTGCTGGGTGGAGGGTTGCAAAGGGGGAAAAATCAAGACAACTATAGTAACATTGTCAGGAAAATATAATTAAAATAAAACGAAGAACTGGCATCTTCCAACTGTCCTTAAAAGTGAAAGTTAAATTGGTTTGAGCACTAATACACAAAGATTTATTCTCCTACAGTGTGATCTGCAAGGCTGGGCACTGGGTTAAAAATAAAATGTCATCTCCACAATGGTAAGCCCCTTTAATAAACCTATTAGAATCAGGAAGTAATTCATCCTGTGCCTTGCATCTGGCACTAAGTCTAAGGTAAGTTCAAACTAGAGAATTTAACAATGTGTATCTCAGGATAAAATAAACCCAGAAAGTCAGTTAGAAAAGATCTGAGGGACTATTTAGTCCAGCACCTTCATGTTATGGATGAGTAAACTGAAACCAGGGGAAGCTACCTGGTTGTCAAACTTCCCCAGTTTGTATATTTATGTGTCACTTTCTCCCATTCAAGTATGAAGAAAGCCTAAAGTAGAATACAAAAAAGAATATATAGGCAATAGTTTGTGTTACCAAACACGACCTTAATGATTCACCTGTTAAAACTGGCTTCTTCAGAGAGAACTTCCTAGAAGACCTAAGTCATAAATGTGATTGATGGCAGCGCTAGTTCACTCAAAGATAGCACATGCTTACGTGTTATAATTTCAGAGATCTGAAGAGGGTTCCCTGCTCCAAAAATTACTCTCCCACTGCCAACTGGACTCAGATTTCTTCAGAAAACAATACCAATTCTCTTTCCCTATTGAAGAACTTAAAATAACAATATCCTTGGGATGATTCCTTTGGTCTTTTCGTCTTTAAAGGCATTGTCAGGTGGTAGATGGAAGCTGACTAACAAAAATGACCACAGGAAAATAAAAGGATCTTTGGAGGATTAAGCGCTTATATAATTTAGGCAAAGTGGTACGAGTTTCACCAGGCCAGTTGCTTAGGAAGTCTGATTTAAGGCCCCTAGGAGCACAGAGAGAGCCGGCACCGAATGACTAGCTAATTAATAATAAGCAGGTACCTTGGAGGCAGGCACATGTGGTGGTGTATCTTATCTAAGCTCTGTAACTTTTGGTAAATCATTACCTTCTCTAAGTCTTAGTTTCATCACCCATAAAATGTGAGTAACTTGCAGATTTGGGCAGAGGACACAAATTAACAAACTGTTTGAAATCCATAGCAAATTCTAATAACTACTACATTTGTTTCCCTTTCTCTTTTCTCTTCCTCCATTCTCACCTCTTATTCTACATCTGGATACAAAATCCTGAGGACACTATCTTTCTAAAGTCACAGAATATAGAATGAATAATAGAGGTGAAACGATATTTTGACTGGGAAATTAGAAAGCATGCCTGATAGCAGGTAAGCAGGCAGGGGGGAAGATGGGCCACTGGATGCTGACCAGAGAACGGTGTGGTCTAGGCTGCTTGGTTCATCACCATTCTTTATTCTCAGCTACACCTGTTTCGTTTTCTTCACCATGTTCTCTTCCACTGTACTTTTGGTCATTCCCAAATGAGATAATAGGGCCTGCCAGAACTAGACATGTACAAAATTATTATAATTCTTTAAGTGGGATTAAGTCAATGTTTGTTCAGTGTATCTGATAACTCTTATTATTTTAAAAGTGGTTCCGGTCAGGAAGTGTTTTTGAATACTCACTGAGTGCCGAAAGAGAGAGAGAGAATGTTGAGAAACTCCTATCTTACTTCTAAATATTAAAGTAGAAAATAAGAGACTATGATAAGATTGCTTTTTGAGAGCTAAAGTATAAAACAAACATGGCCCTGGCTGGTGGCACAATGGATAAAGCACCAGCCTGCAAACTCAAAGGTCGCTGGTTTGATTCCCAGCCAGGGCACATAACCAGGTCTCCAGCCAGGTCTGTAGCTGGAGGCAGGTGAAAGGCAACCATATATTGAAGTCTCTCTCCCACTATCCCTCTCTTTCTCTCTCTCCCTTTCTCCCTTCCCCTCTCTCTAAAAAGTAATAAATAAAATCTTTTTTAAAAATGAACATAAAGAACCCAAACACAGTTATACAAATTCTATACGAAGAGCTATATAAATATAGAGTTATACTCAAATAGTCAGAATGCCTCTAGGCTAAGGCCTAACCTGGTACATAACTAAAGTTATGTACATATATGGAGAGAATGTCTTACAGAAGGAGTGTTAGCAATAAAAACATAGAATGCCAAGAAAAAAAGTTGGTCATGAATGAACCCCTATCCCACAGGGATTGCCTTCACTAGATCCACCTGCCCACCAGCTAGCAACTTCATTTTGCAGCTCCATCCCTGCAGTGAAGGCGGTTACACCCAAATGTTCAGTTCAAAAAACTCTTACCAAGTAATCTAGGACTCCACAGACTAAGGCCTGTGGGGCCAAATCTAGCTTACCAGACTGTCTTTGTAAATAAAGTTTTCCAGAATACCGGCATGGCCATTCCTTCATATACTGTCTATGACTGCTTTTCACTTCAAAAACAAAGTTGTGTATGTAATCACATTTGTGACTGCAAATGCCTGATCTGTGAAGCTGGAAATTTTTACTCTCTGGCCCTTTACAAAAAAGTCTGTTGATCCCTGATAATTCAGCCAATTTGCCCTGATTTCATGCTTACCAAACAACCCTGTGATGCAGTGTTTGTTTATTTGTTTACCCCTGTGCATACTTTGTACTGGGAGAGAGAGAGAACTTGCAGAACAGTAGTAAGCGAATCGTTGAAAGTTCTATCTTCTGATCTGTTATGAATGGTAGGCGCTCTGGGTAAAATAATGTTTATATAAGTGAGCTCGATGGTGGAGGGCCGACTTGGTGCCCATCCTGGATGCATCGTTACTTGGGTTTGTTTGCAGGTCAGTCCATCTTCTCCGGGTAACTTTGGAACCCGAAGTGCAGCTTATCCTTCTGACAGCGTTGTTTGAATTCCCACATTATAGGTGAGGAAGCTAAATTTTAGAGGGAGGAAGAACGAGAACTAGCATTTACAGGCTCACAGCTGTTTCCTTTGTAATGGCATTTAATCTTTACAAGCCCGCATAAGAGATGTAAAACTCAAGAGTATATTTTCACAGACGTGGAATCAGAGGCTTAGAAAGGGTAAGACCACATTAATTTGTTAGCAAAGCTAGGATTTGAAACCAGGTGCTCAGACTTTTCTCATGACCTAGACTGCCTCGTAGTCTTCTGTCGCTAAGCTTAAGAAAGCAACACCATATGCCTTGTCGCTTCCTCCCACTGAGGTGTACTCTTGTTCTTTAATAAACATAGATTAAGTTAGAAAATCCTAGAGGTTTTAAAGGTATAAAATTTTAAAACAATTCCTGAACACTTATACTGGAGTGCAGAATCTTAACCAGCCACTTTACATATTCACCCATGCTCTTGCATTTAAAAAAAAACAAAAATGATGCCACCACAGCCTGATGCTCATAAATAACAGTTCCTGAAAAAAAATTTTTTTTTTTCAAACTGGTTTTGTATTTGAAGTGATTTAAATGTCGTTCTTTGAATTCATTGCAGCGAGAACATATTTTAGTATTTCTAAAAGCTGAACAGAATGGGAGGTTATCTATAACATGAGCACAATCACAGTCATAATATCTATTTAAAATAAAAACACTCAAAAGAATTAAATGTGCCCTTCAAGGCAAACTCAAAGAAATTTTGACATAAAATAGATTGTAAACTTGCAGTTCATGTCACTTGCTGAGACATTCTTCAGGAATTCATACCTCTGAGAGCTTTTGGTTGTTATTTTTTTTTTCAGTCCTAAAGGAAACCAGCATTTAGAAATAGAGCTGGTACCACCCTCTCACACAATGACTGTGTACTTGTTTTGATTTGTAAATATTCTGAGTGTGCTTCTTGTCTTCTTATCAAGATTGAAAATTCTTAGGAGGCAAAATGGATCTCAATGGTACTTAATTTACTACTATTCACATGGTTAAGTATATCATTAAAATATGTGCCAAGGCATCATATTGTTATAAGATAGAGTTTTAAACAAGTGATCATCAATGGAACTACTCATTTATGAAAATATTCAAAAAAGAAAACTCTAACCTATACATAATTCTTTTTCCTAATTTTTCCCCTTAATTTTTAAAATAGGGACCCAGAAAGAAACTCTCAAGCATCATTGATTCAAATGAATAAATACATTGACAAATAGAAGTTGTTTGGAAAATTCTAGTCACGAAAAGTTCGCACTGGAAGGTGCGAACTCTCTGAAACCACCTAATTCAAACCATCATACATGTGCATCACATCGACCCTAGAAATATTAAGTGATGAGCTCAGCACCACAGAACTTATTGGTAGAGAGCTGGGAGGAATAACTGGAACATGTGGATCCAAATTACTACCCTGTGTTGGCTTTCTAGGAAAAATAAAAGTCTACATTGCCTTTAGAAGTGTTTGAACAAACGGTCTCTAAAATTCAAAAAGTTATTCGAGGTCTTAGTCTAGGCAGAAAAAGGACAATATATTTTTTAGAAGACCATAGGTGTGACAAAAATCTGATTTATCTTGGCTTGAACATGAATGGGGGAGTTTATTGGTTCACACAACCAAACTATTCATGGTGCTGGCTATGGGTGACAGGCCTAGAGGTTCAAACACCACTGGGATCTCTCCACATCTCTCATTTTTGCTTTTCCCATATGGTGGTTTAATGTTCTCAAGCTGCTTGTCTCTGGAGTCTGGAACCAGAGCTTCAGATAGCTCTAGGTTTCATTCTTACAGCCTTCTAACTTAGGGGGAAAGAGAACTCTCTCTGCTAGTACTAGTAAGGAAAATTCTACAGGAAACTGTGGATGGGTTCTAATGAACATCTAGACTGACCACTATAGTTGAGAGGTTGTTATTGAGACAACTATAACTGGAATTATGTACCAGGAACTAACTATAGGCTAATGAGACTGAAGCTCACCTCCAGCTCCCAGGTGGTGTAGGAGAGAAGTGGGTTCCCTAGACCATTGGGAGTGATGTTATCAGAGCAGGGAGAGAGGGTATGCTGGGCAGTGAAAACAATGGGTCAGATGAGAAGTCACTGAACACTTACTTTGCCCCTAGAAAATATATGAAGCACGTAGCGACATTTTTGGTATGTTCAGCATCTGGACCTCCCCCCTTCTTTTAGGGAGTCATGCATCTTATAAGCCTTGGTGGGAGGCATAAGTCATCTTCTATTTTCTATATTTTAAGAGGTTGAAAATGCCAGATACTTGGTTCCCAGCCTCCTTGGTAACTTCAGCACAGAAATTTGACTTGGATTCAGTCAAGATTGGATTTTGAGTCAAGAGTTGGTGACACCAATAAGTCAGTTCACAGGCAATAGCAGCCACACTCTCCTGCCTGGGATCAGTAGCAGCAGCAGGTAGTGTGAGCTGGACATCGGTACTCAAGAGGGTAGCAACAGTGGTGTCCTGACAAGACTGGAATTGTAGTCTGAACTTGAGCAAGATCCCTACCCGTTGCTCAACTTCATTTGTTTCTGCACATTTCTGAGCCTGCTTCTCTA
Organism: Noctilio leporinus; assembly: GCA_004026585.1. Taxonomy (NCBI): domain Eukaryota; kingdom Metazoa; phylum Chordata; class Mammalia; order Chiroptera; family Noctilionidae; genus Noctilio; species Noctilio leporinus. The sequence goes on from PVIW01001941.1 coordinate 17,252, forward strand.
ACCATCTTGGTGTTAATATGAGCTCCCAGTAACTTTAAAACAGATTTGTTAGTTTCTGTGGCTCACAACTAGGATGCAACAACAACAACAACAACAACAAAACAAAAACAAACAAACAAACAAAAAAACCTCATGTACTTCAGTATCCCCAGCACCAGAGAACTCTGGCAGCTTCCGGTGTTGCTGAGCATTTTGATTTACTTGTCCTACATCAAATGTGGGTTATTTCTCATACTAGATGTTACTTGCACCAATCTATGGTAAAGGATTTTAAAAGCATCTTGGTTAGTCTATGCCAGTCACTGGTGGATAGGTGTCACCATTGCTAAACACTGGAGTTCAATATTTCTCTTGGATTTCAGTATCAGGAAGACTTCAAAGTCACCATTACTTCTTTGCTTTTCTCCTTCAGTTCTACTAAGGAAATGATGTCAGTAAACAGTTTACTGTCAAATGAACTCTCAGGCAAAAGATACCATTCCACCCTTGAAAGAAAAATAATCTGATGCCCAATGCCTCAGAAGCCAAAGGGAAAATAAGCAAGGGGGGAAAAAATTTCAATGATAGAATTTTAATACTGAGCCAGTATATAATTTCAATAAGAGCTAACACAGTCCTTTAGAAGTCTGATATATTAGTAGCATAACTGTGTGTCTTCAATTGCCACAAAGGACAATAAGGATTAAAAGTTTCTTTTAGCCATGGCTTGTGGCTCAGTGGATAAGTACTGGCCTGCAAACTCAAAGGTCATTGGTTGGGTTCCCAGCCAGGGCACATAACCAGGTGGCAAGCCAGGTCTCCAGCCTGGTCCATAGCTAGAGGCAGGTGAAAGGCAACCATACATTGATGTTTCTCTCCCTTTCTTCCTCCCTCCCTTCCCTCTCTCCAAACATAATGAATAAAATCTTTTTTATAAAAAGTTGCTTTTAATAAGACAACATGAGCTTCCAGTCTGTTTTGCAATTTTAGGTGGAAAATATAATTTAGACTAAAGTTGCTAAGGAATGATGGGAAACTGTTGCTAAGGCTGAATACCATCTGAAAATATCCAACATGCCCCTAAAGGATTATTCATTTATCTTCTCTCTGGATTGAATTTGGGAAGAGTATGCCCATGTACATGGTTGCTAAGGACAGATGTCATTGACGTCTGTGAATAGCCCGTGTTAATCTCCCACAAACATCTAATCACGCTGCTTGGCTCAGGGCTGTTGAGGACACTTTCACAGCAAAATGAGCGAAATGGGATTTCTCACTGTCTGCTAACAGGACATGAACTGTTCGTATGTTTAGTTACTCATTTTGTGAACACTAACAAGCTTAGGCATTTCAGCCTCTTCCAGGGCAGGACCAAGTATAAAAGGAGTGACTAACCATAGTGATGACATTCTTAAATAAGAATTTAGAGAAGTAGATCTTAACTTGGAATTGATCAGGAGCCATCAAGTCATTACAACTAACTATGCTAGAAACTTCAAGTCGTTTCCCACCGAGGGACAATATATAGTAATTACCTTTTAAAACAGTTTCTACCGGTTTCTTATCTTCTGCTTTTTATTTTTTCTTTCAGTTTTACTGGGGCAATCACCATTTAGAAGGAATGACTGACATCTTTGAACCCTGACAATACCAAGGCAATAGTTACTTTGAATGTATTGCCATATAGTTTATTAAGGAGTACTGCCCAAGATAGCACTATTCAGACCATTTGCTAAGAGATACCCCGGACAATTGTTCTGCTTATAAAACAGAATCAAGATAATAAACAGAAATAAGAAACAGATGAATCAAGTGAAGGCTCTTAATGACAGAAACAGCCAAACCATTAAAAAATTATGCTAAAGAAACATGATTGCCATTTCCAACCAACTAACTCGATATGCTCCTTTATGGTCCAAATTATGTGCTTGAAATACACTCTACAACCTAGAGGATTTTAGGGCATTAGACGAATCACAAGTGACATATGGGAGCTCATTAAAGGAAGGTGCAGTTACGAGCACCCAGGGCGCTTGCTGGAAATCAGAGCTTTAAAAAGAGGTTTCAAAGGTCAGTCATGCTGATTGGAGGATGCTTTTCATCTTTCTTCAAAATAATCCATTTCTCTTTACCACTTCTAAACATGCTATTTCAGCGTCGGCCATTACTGCAAATTTTTAAGTTGGGAGTATATAATGATAATGGGTGGAGGGTTGTGACCTGATTGACTTTGATAGTCAAACAGCAATAGGATAAGACCTCAGTGAAGCCTTCTTCTGCTGTTCACCCCAACTTGAAGGTAACAGTTGAAGTGGCAGGAGAAAGGGCAGTTTGTGATTGCTCCTAGGCTAGAAGCTATGTCCATAAGCTGAGCTTTGAATGACACCTTATTTCCTCAGTGCACCCCAATCTATTTTCTGCCTGACTAAGCTGATAAAGCTCTGCATAAATTCTCCTGCTCAGCCTGTTCCATTATCCTGTGAACACAGTGTCTTCCTGTTCATTCCTTCAGCCAGCCAGCACCAGCTGTCGGGTCCTGGAAACATTTTATGTTAAAGAAAAAAAAAAGGAATTGATGATCAGAAAGCTGTAAAAACTGCAAAATGCTTGCGATATGCAGATGCTCTAGGGCGGTGAACATTTGACCTACATAAAAGGAATGATTAGGCTCCCATCAGTCCTCACACCGCAAACCACTCTATTGAGATCCATGGAACCCCCGCTCCTCAGCTGCCTCGGCTCTGCACTGTCCTGAAACTAATCCAGTTGTGTTTGTTATGCGCTAAAGAAAGGATAAACTCTGAGCTTGAAAATATGAACAAAGATGTAATTAACTTAACTAAGCACATATGCTTTATTTTTATGTAAAAAAATGCCATAAACTCTATTATCTACATTTTTCAGCTTCAAAAGCAAAGTGGAAGCCACTTGATAATGTCTCTGTAATTACTTGAATGCATACTTCATGCCTCAAATACACAGGAAAGCGAGTTGTTATAATTAGGAGTTATATAAATACATAGTTTATTCAAATTATAGCTAATTACTTTAGTAAAATGCCAGATTCTTGCCAACTTGTGAGGGAAGATAGCTTATAAGATGTCACTCAAACCACAGGTCAAATGGGAGATATGATTATATGTAAAATTTTCTTTAAAAAATATTGGTAGCTGCTGTTGAAAACTGAATGATTACTGTTTCTATTTGGAGACTTAATGCAGGACATATATGGAAAAGCAACATGCATCTATACTCCAAATAGTTTGAATAGTACATTTATGCACATTCTATTACTAATGTTTTCCTATTTATTTTCTTGACAATCTAATCTTTAGGAGGGGTAGAAAATGAATCAAATACATAATGATACCCTATAACAATAGCCATGAAACTTTTTCTTTCTTTAGGGTGTTAGAAATGTTTAATAAAGTGTTCATAACCTTTTATTAAATCATTTTTATTAATATTCTATCACAGTTGCCCCAATGTTTCCCCCTTTGCCCTCCTCCCCCCATCCTAGTCTTCGCTACCACAGTCAACCACCACACTGTTGTCCATGCCCTTGGGTCATTCCTACGTGCTCTTTGACTAGACTCTTCCCCTTCTTTCCACCATTATCCCCTCCCTCCTCCACTCTGGCACTTTGAGTCAGTTCCACGTTTTCATGCTTGGGGTTCTATTTTGTTTGTTACTTTATTTTATTTATTAGGTTCCTCTTATAGTGAGATCACATGATATTTGTCTTTCACCAGGTAGCTTATTTCACTAAGCATAATATTCTCCAGTTTGATCCATGCTGTTGCAAGAGGTAGGAGTTCCTTCTTTCTTTCTGCTGTGTAATATTTCATTATGTAAATGTGCCACAGTTTTTCGATCCACTCAGCATTTAGGCTGATTCCAGCACTTGTCTATTGTAAATAGCACCACTATGAACAGGGTTGCATATTCTTCTGAATTAGTGATTCAGGATTCTTAGGGTGTATTCCCAGCAATGGAATCACTGGGCAAAAAAAGGCAGTTCTGTTTTTAGTGTTTTAAGGAAATTCCGTATTGTTTTCCACAGAATGCACCAGCCTGCACTCCCACCAACAATGCACTAGGGTTCCTTTTCCTCCACATCTTCACCAACACTTGTTGTTTGTGGATTTGTTAATAACGGCTATTTTGACAGGTGTGAGGCAATATCTCATTGTGGTTTTAATTTGCATCTCTCTGATGGCTAGCGCTGTTGAGCATTTTTTCATATGTCTATGGGCCCTTCTTGGAGAACTGTCTATTCAGATCCTTTGTTCATTTTTTCAAATTGGATTGTCTTCCTGGTGGTTGAGTCATATGAGTTCTTTATAAATTTTGGAAATCACACCCTGTCTAGTGTATCACTGACAAATATATTCCCATACAGTAGGTTCCCTTTTCATTTTGATAATTGTTTCTTTAGTCATGAAGAAGCTTTTTATTTTGATGTAGTCACACTTGTTTTTTTCCCTTTATTTCCCTTGCCTTAGGTGATATATCAACAAAAATATTATTATATGGGATATCTGAAATTTTCCTGCCTATGTTTTCCTCTAGGGCTTCTATGGTGTCATGACTTATATTTAAGTCTTTTATCCATTTTGAGTTTATTCTGGTGTATGATGTAAGTGAGTGGTCTAGTTTCTTTTCTTTCTTTCTTTCTTTTTTCTTTTGCATGTTCCTGTGCAGTTCTCATATTTGTTGTAGAGTCTATTTTTATTCCATTGGATGCTCCTTCCCCCTCTGTCAAATATTAATTGACCATAAAGATCTGATTTCTCTATATGTTTGTTCTTATGTCAGCACCAGATTGTTTTGATTATGGTAGCCTTGTAGTATTGTTTGATATAGGGTATTATGATCCCTCCTACACTTTATTCTTCTTTATCAAGCTTGCTGAGGCTATTCAGGGTGTTTTTTGCTTCCGTAAAATTTTTGAAATATTTGTTCTACATTGTGGGCATTTTAATGATGTTACATTTTCCAATCCATGAACACAGTACATGCTTCCATTTATTTGTACCATCCTTAATTTATTTTTTCAGTGTTCAATAGTTTTCTGAGTATAGATCTTTCATCTCTTTGGTTCAATTTATTCCTAGGGATTTTATTTTTCTTGTTGCTATAGTAAATGAGAATTTTTACTAGTTTCTAGCTATGATATATCATTGTTGGTATAGAAAAATACCATCCATTCTAAATATTGATTTTGTATCCTGCTTTTATGCTAAATTTACTCATTAGGCCAAGTAGTTTTTTGGTGGCGTCTATAGAGTTTTCTATGTACAGTATGATGCCATCTGCAAATAATGACAGTTTTATTGCCTCCTTTCCAATTTGGATGTCTTTTATTTCTTTTTTTTTGTCTGAGGCTAGAACTTCCAATGCTATGTTGAATAAGAGTGGTGAGAGCAGACACCCTTGCCTTGTTTCTGATCTTAGGGGGAATGATTTTAGATTTTGCCCATTGAGTATAATGTGGGCTATAGGTTTCTCATATATAGCCTTTATTATGTTGAGGTATGCTCCTTCTATTCCCACTTTGATTATTATTTTTATCATAAATGGGTGCTGTACTTTATCAAATACTTTTTCAGCATTTGTTGATATGATCATATGACTTTTGTACTTCATTTTCTTTATGGGGTGTATTCATTTATTGATTTGCAAATATTATACCATTTTTGCATCCTTGGTAGGAATCCCATTTGATCATGATGTATGATCTTTTTAATGTGTTGCTGGGTCCAGTTTGTCAATATTTCGTTGAGGATTTTAGCATCTATGTTCATTAGTGATATTGGCCTGTAGTTTTCTGTCTTTGTTTTGTCTTGACCTGGTTTTGGAATTAGGAAGATACTGGCCTCATGAAAAGAGTTTGAGGATCTTTTGTTTTCTTGAATTTTTTTGGACTAGTTTGAGAAAGAGAGGAGTTAGCTTTTCCTTAAATGTTTGGTAAAATTTACCTGTGAAGCCATTTAGTCCAAGGCTGTTGTATGCTGTGAGGTGGAGGCTTTTAAGCTTTTGTTTCTCTTTTGTTTTGATAACTGCTTCAATTTCACTAATTGTTATTGGTCTACTTAGGCTTTCTCCTCTTGATTCAGTTTTGAGAATTGCATGTTTATAGGAATTTGTACATTTTGCCCAAGTTATCCAATTTCTTGGCATATAGTTGTTCATAGTAATTTCTTACAATCCTTTGTTTTTCTGTGGTATCAGTTGTGATTCTCTGTCATTTCTGATTTTGTTTATTTGGGTCCTCTCTCTCTCTCCCTTTTTTTTTTTTTTTTTTTTGATGAGCCAGGTTAAAAGTTTGTCAATTTTGTTTATCTTTTTAAAGAACCAGCTCCTGGATTCATTGATCATTTGAATTGTTCTTTTAGTCTTTATATCATTTAATTCTTCTCTGATATTGATTATTTCCTTCTTTATATTCACTCTGGGCATTGTTGTTGTTCCTCTAGTTCTTTTAGATGTAGGATAGGTTGTTTATTTGAGATTTTTTGTCTTATTTAAGTAGGCATGTATTGCTATTAACTTCCCTCTCAGGACTGCCTTCACTGTATTCCATAGGTTTCTGGTTGCTGTGCATTCATTTTCATTTGTTTCCAGATATTTTTTTATTTCTTCCTTGCTCTTATTCATTATTAATAACATGTTATTCAGTCTCCATGTAATTGAATGTTTTTGAGTTTTTTCCTTGAGGTTGGTTTCTAGTTTTAGGCCATTGTGATGTGAGCACATGCTTGATATGATTCCAATTTTCTTAAATTGTTGAGGCTTATTTTGTGTCCTGCCATGTGGTCTATCTTTTTTAAATTAATTTATTATTGTTGTATTATAACTGTTTTATATTTTCTCCATTGCTCTCCCCTGCCCCACCCACCCCATCCCCTCACCCAGTCAACCCCCACCTTGTTGTCCATGTCCATGAGTTTTCATATTAGCTCCTTGACTAAACCCTTCCCCCCTCTCCTCCATTTTTCCCTTCTCCCACACCTTTGGTCACTGTCATTCTGTTTGTTCCTTGTTTCCATGTTTCCAATTCTATTCTGCTTGTCTGTTTTGTTCATTAGTTTCCTGTATTAGGTGAGATCATATGGTATTTGTTTTTGCTACCCGGCTTATTTCACTAAGCATGATACTTCCCAGTTCCAACCGTGCTACTGCAAAAGGTAAGAGTTTCTTCTTTCTTTCTGCTGTGTAGTATTCCATTATGTAATTGTACCACAGTTTTTTGATCCATTCATCCACTGAAGGGCACTTAGGCTGTTTCCAGCACATGGCTATTGTAAATAGTGCTGCTATGAACATAGGGGTACATAGGTTCTTATGAGTTGGTGTTTCAGGGTTCTTTAGGTATAGTCCTAGTAGTGAAATTGCTGGGTCAAAAGGTAGTTCCAGTTTTAGTTTTTTGAGGAAATTCCATACTGTTTTCCATATTGGCTACACCACTCTGCATTCATATCAACTGCACTAAAGGTCCCTTTTCTCTACATTGCCAGCAGCATATGTTGTTCGCTGATTTGTTAATGATGGCCATTCTGACAGGTATGAGGTGGTATCTCATTGTAGTTTTAATTTGCATCTCTCTGATAGCTAGTGATGTTGAGCATTCTTTCATATGCCTCTGGGCCCTTTGTATGTTCTCCTTGGAGAAATGTCTGTTCAGGTTCTTTACTCATTTTTAAATTGGGTTGTTTGTCTTCCTCGTGTTAAGTCATATAAGTTCTTCCTATTGGTCTAGCTTTTAAAAGATTCCATGTGCCTTCGAAAAGGATGTATAATTTCCTTCTTTGGAGCGAAAGCTTCTGTATATTTCAATTCAGTCCATTTGCGCTAGAATGTCTTTCAGTGCTGGCCTGAGGCTGAGAAATCCCCTTGCTTTGCAACTTTCTGATCTCTCTGCCAAGCTTCACTGAGTGGAAGCAAACCTTGCCCTCAATCCTTTCCCCTTGCTGGCAGGGTAGGTGCCTGTAGGGTCTCTGCCCAGCATGCCTCAGCTCCCCTTTTAAAAAGTCTCTCTGAGCACTCCCTCTGCAGCACTCACTGTCCAGCTTTCAGAAAATACCACTTCTTCCAAAAGCCAAGAGTCTCTCACAGTTATGTCTGGCTGTGGCCAGCTTCCCCTGCCAGATCCAGGTACAGTTAGGATTCCTCTCTCTCTCTGGTTGGCATTTGCTGTTGCAATAATGGGTATGCTGCTCACTTTGTATGTGTGAGTATGTGTGGCCCAGACTCCCTGACTTTGTGTATGCAAGTCACTCTTGGCCCACATCTGAGGGTTCCCCGCTCCAGGAGGGGAGGGAGCCGCAAAGTTGCGATCTCTGACCAGGCTCCCAGCAGCTGTGGGTGCCGTATCCAGGGTACATCCCAGGCCACCTATAGAATCTCCTTATTGTCATATCAGCTAAGATTTTGTTGACTGTTCAGTATACTGTTTGGAAACTCAGCCAAGTGTCTAAGTTGGATGCAAGAGCAAGCAGACTTAGCTTCTACCTACTTGGCCTCCATCTCTAAAGCCTCCAAAGCTTTCTCTTTTAAGGACTAGATAATAAAAATTTTAGGCTGTTCAGGACATGAAATCCCTTCTGCAACTAGGCAAGCAACTTAATGCTTGCAGTGGAAAAGCAGCTACAGGCAGTGTCTAAAATATGAGCATGGTTGCATTTCATAAAACTATTTACGGAGATTGGTGGTGTATGGCCCATAGTTTGCCACTCTTTACTCCTTAACTAGCCCGTAAAGGCCTGGAATGAAACTCTAGTCATTATTACTAGCCTCAAGATAGTTTATGTTTCTTACTTCCTTTCAATATCTAAGGTCTTAGCAGCCTCTTCTGGGACCTTCAGTGAAAGAAATAAGCCTTACTGCTCTAAGGCGTTCAGTGGAGGGACTGGTAACTTCCCGCTAGTGCTTCTTTGGAATAAGTTTGTATGATCCTTGGAAGAACTACAAGAGTTCTTCAAACATTTTCTGCAGGGCTTACTTTTTTCATGGAAGCCTAGCTAAGAAATGGTGTTTTATCAAAGCTATCTGAAGGGAAAAATATGCAGTTTTGGTGTGCAGTGACTCAGGGCAACAGTACTGAGATAATCATGTAAACCAACCTCTTCTATTTGAAGACAGGGAAAATTAATAGCAACATGTGTCTTTCATTTCTGGTTCACAGAGCTGTCAAACTCACTAGATTTTGAATTAAATATAAAAAGCATAACTCTAGAGTGGGGCTTATGAGATACAGAGGTTGTTAAGGGGAATAAGGGCATTTCTGAACTAATATTTTAATAAAAAGTTTAAAAGTTGATTTGCTGGTAGTTATTACTATTATGGGTAGGCATTTGAAGGGCTATGAATATGAGGGGCTATGTTGGAGTTGTGGGGTTTTAGAGTCATGTCTAAGGAATTTATAGGCAGACCCTAGCTCCCTAGTAAAAGTGAAAGAGAGCCTAATAAAATCATGTGGCCCCATTCATATTCCAAGAGTACTCTAAGGTAATTCAGATCCTAATTTAGATTAATTTAAAATGGTATTCCTACTTTTAGAGATTATAGCTGCCAATCATTACCATGGCCTCTACTCAAAACTGAAAGACCCTAGGACTCTGAGATTGGAAACAACTTAGCCCCCAACATCTTGGTGGCTGGAAATGACTTTGTGAAGCCTAATCGAAAGGTTCCTATGTTGCTTCTCATTTTTTATCTAGGAGGTAGTAAAAATGTGATCTGAGGTTTTGCAAGGTGAAAGCAGTCAGTCACAGAGCTGGGAGCAGAAGACATGTCTGCCTGCCTTAGCTCCCTCACTGAGCATCTAAGCATACTCATGCAATTCATTGCACCATCAAGTTTTGGTTTCTTCATCTCCAAAAGCTATAGAAAATATTGTCCCATTACAGCAGGGAGGCATAAATGACATACCACACTTGAAAACTTCTCTTTAACATTATCTCCTCAAGGTAAATTGTTCAGTTTATCAATGAAATTACAGGGTCATAACACTGCAAAGTACCTTTATGTAATACCTTTACTTTAGAAACAAAGGCAGTGAAGTCCAGACAAAATGTTAAGTCATGTAGTTAATAGAAAATGATAGAGCCCAGCCTTGAACTATGAACTTTTCCCTTTTATAATTTTATTACGTAGTTTTCTACCACTCAAATACAATTAATGTGTTCATTGTTCAAAAAATGAAGGATAAAATGATTATTATTTTAAAACACTAAATCAAAAATTAGATTAATTACAGAGGCTCCATTTATGTAAACTATTTTTTATTTTTTTTACAATAAAGGGGACTTGGCCTTCTGATTCCCAGGTAGGGCACTTTTCTATACTATTATGTAGTATCCTTATTTCAAGGTCATTCTTTGTATCATATTCAATATTTAACAAAGGGGCAATAAATAAAAATTATGATGAAATGATATTAAGAACTTATGAGCTATAATAGTTCTGTAGTTTTGTTTGTTTTTAAGCATAAAGGGACTTTGTTTAAAATAGAACCTATTTTATTAAAAAGGAAATTTGGCCAATATGCATTGCCTGAAATGTTTCATTATGCAGTGCAGCATGTTTATTCAGGTGAAAGTATATGGAATATTGCATATCTCTAAATACATTGATCTAAATGCAAATGCAGTTAAATGCAAAATCCAACCTTGGTGTCATTTGGTTTTACATTCTGCCATCAAAATTTAGAGCTATTCTGTTTTTGCTTCTTAACATAGAAGTCTAGACATCAACAGCAATTTGACAAAAAAAAAAAAAAAAAAACTTATATAAACAGAGATAGAACATTTGAAAATCATGTGCCCAAGCCATTTAGAAAGCTTTTTGTATAAGAATAGAATATAAATTAATGTTTAATTTGTGGCATAGTCATAAGAAAAAAAAAAAAAAAAAAGAGAGACTCCATAGCTTCTAGAGATCATAATTAAATAGAATTTAAAGGTAAAAGAAGGGCACGAGACTTCAGATCTTTGTCTCACGCAGCTGTAGGACTGACCAAGGTGTTTTCTACCAAATTCATTTAAGTCAAAGTATTTTGGGGTAAATGGCATGCATGCATGCATTCAAAAGGTAACAGATTTTCTCTCTCTTCTAATCTCACTTAATCAAAATGACGTATTCGCCATTTCATTGCCCTATTGACACAAAACAATGTCATAATAAATCTAAAATAAAAAATACAACTATATTAATTTATAAATATGAATATTGAAACCCAATAAGACTAAATGACTTGTCTATGACCCTACTGGTAGGCTGAGTCCAATATCAGAACTCATGCCTTTGGTGTCCCAACCCACTGTTCATTGGAAGATACTGTGTGCATATATGCAATGCTACAAAGGAGTCACTGACTCCTTTATTTACACTTCCTTTGAAGGTTGTTTTATGCCAGTGGAGGCATATGTTTCTTTCATGGTAATGCAACATAATCTTATTAGGTAGAATGAAGTAATACTGGAAAGAAATGGGGTCTTTCTAGCCAGCTGGCTGAGTGTAACTGCCATCTCTCTGCAGTCTATAGCAAATAATTTTACTTACTGGCTATTTCTAGCTAACTCATTCAGGTAATGAGCTAAGTATCCTTTGAAGTAATTTTACAAAGTGAGTGACATTTTCCAAATGGAAAAATATGGTATCAAGAAGTATTCCCTATTTGCTAAAAGAGTAGATCTTAAATTTTCTCATCACATACACACACAAATGGTTAATTCTGTGAGATGATGGATGTATTAATTAAATTGACTGTGGTAATCATTTCACAAAATACTTGTACATATATTAAATCACATCTTGTACCCTAAATACATATAATATACATTTGTCAATTATACCTCAATAAAGATGGGAAGAAACTTTAAAAAGCTATTTCTTATACAACAATAAACTGTATAGTGCTGGCCTGTGAATCCAAAGGTCACTGGTTTGATTCCCAGCCAGGGCACATAACCAGGTTGCAAGCCAGGTATCCAGCCAAGTCTGTAGCTGGAGGCAGGTGAAAGGCAACCATACACTGATGTTTCTCTCCCTCTCTGCCTCTCTCTGAAAGTGATGGATAAAATCTCTTAAAAAATAAGTAAATAAATATAAATAAATAAACATGTAAGAAAAAATATACAATTTAAAAATAATAATAATGAATTAAAAAAACTGTATATCTTAGGTGTATGTGTACAACCTAAACAAATTAAAATTTAATTTTTGAATAACAGTATCATGTATTAAATTGAACATCTTAAAATGTTTAGTTATCAGCAAGTTCATAATTTTTAACATAAAATTGTAACAGTGGTTCAGATCATGGGATGTGGTCACAGAAGGCTTGAGGTCAAATTCTGGTTTCTACCACTTAGAATTGCTACATGATTAGGGCTATGAGAGATCATCTTTATTAAGTTCTAATGGTAGTGCTAGTCATGTAGTAAGTGTTGAAAAAATGCTAGCTGTTATGACAGTTGTTGATGATTATTTATGATGATGACTGTTTTAGTCAGTTTGGGCTGCTATAATAGACTGAGTGGCTTAAACAATAAACATTTATTTTGTACAGTTCTGAAGATTAAGAAGTACAAGATCAAGATACTGGAAGATTCAGCATGTGGTGAGAGATTGCTTTTTTTGGCCTATACATGTGTGTCTTTTTACTATGTGCTCACACGGAGTAAAGAAAGCTAGAGAGCTCCCTGATGTCTCATTTACAAAGGTACTAATAACTTCCAAAGGTCCCATCTCCTAATGCATCACATTAGGGGTTAGAATTTGAACATAAATTTTGGGGGGTGTCACAAACTTTTCACCCATGACAGTGATGATGATGATAATGATGCTGATAATGTATGTTCTATCCAACTAATAAGTATTGGTTGAGTTGATGCGTTCAGGGACTTGATGTGTTTACAATGTCCACAATACCATGATTACAGAAAAAGAAGACACATATGCAAAATTTGCTTGAGTTACATTGTGAATGAAAATTGGAAGCTACTATAAATTTTGATTAGTAAGGTAGGTTATTGACAGATTTGGTTTAGAAAGTAATTCTATTGTATTCATAGTGTAATAACTTTCTAGATAAAATAATTTTTTAAAAGATTTTACTTATTATTATTTTTAGGGAGTAGGGAAGAGAGAGAGGCAGAGAGGGAGAGAGACATTAATCAATGTATGGCTGCCTTTCACCTGCCTCCAGCTATGGACCTGGCTGGAGACCTGGCTTGCAACCTGATTATGTGCCCTGGCTGGGAATTGAACCAGAGACCCGTGGGTTCATAGGCCAGTGCCTATTTACTGTGCTACCAGCCAGGGGTAGGAAAAATAATTTTTATAAAGGGCATAAGGTCAGAAAAGATCCACTGTTAATTTCTTTATTAAAAGGTTAATATTACTCATGAAATGAAAAATAAATTTGGTAATATTATAGTAAAAAAATGATTTTTTCTTTTCCTCTTCTCTTTTAGGAACAAAGTCAAACAACAATAACAATGATAAAAACTTAAGCTACTAGATCATGTGTTGAACACCTAGAGCATGTGCTAAATGTTCCAAACATTGCATGAAGCATTTGTCATCTCATTTTTTAAAAAAAGATTTTATTTATTATTTTTAGAGAGAGGGGAAGGGAGAGAGGCAGAGAGGGAGAGAGACATTGATGTATGGTTGCCTTTCACCTGCCTCCAGCTACAGACCTGGTGGGAGACCTGGCTTATAATCTGGTTATGTGGCCTGGCTGGGAATTGAACCAGCACCTTATCCACTGTGCCACCAGCCAGGGCCTGTCATCTCATTTAATCCTCACAAGTTTATTGGGGAAGTTCTAGTATTATCTCAATATACCTAATAGAAAGTGGAGGTTCAGAGGAGTACAACCACATCCTCATTGTCTTAAGACTAATCCATGACTTTATTATACAGAGACACTGGTACTTTGTTTAACTTTGAAGAATGTAGGCAAAGTATATATCAAAGTATATGAGGTCTCCTTAGGGACCTTACAATTTGTTGATACCATTCAGTAACTACATTCTTTTTTTCTGAAAAAAAAAAAAAATATCAAACTAGTAGATATAAAATTATTATGTCTTTTACTAGTAGTCTTTTGTGATCTCTCCTGAGTTTGGTTCTTCATGATTTTCTAGGTATAGGAGGTCTGTCCAGAAAAAGTCCCCCATTGTTAATATATAAGAATGGTTTGTACGATATAACCTGGCAGCCAAGGAGAATGGACTGGAGTGCGCATGGATGAACAATATTGACTTCACTGTACTAGTCAGCAGGGGCAGTAGATGATGTTGAGTGAGCATGTGTACTGTGTGGCCATTGCATTCAAAATAACTGTGTGAGAAGAGCAATGAATCTGAATCAAATATGGTATTAAGCTTGAACGTTCCTCTGTGGAACCTACTCAGCTGATTTATAAGGCTTTTGAGTACTGCACTGAGTACAGTATTTGTGGCACAAATGCTTCAAAGATGGTCAAGAATCTATTGAAAGTGATTCATGTCCTGGGAGGTCTGCAACAAGCAGAACACCTGAGAAAGCTAAATGTTGTACAGGCTGCAATCAACAAAGACTGGGGACTGACAGTGTGAGAATTAGAAGCTGATCTGGAAAGTCCAAAAACTATGTTTCAGATTTTCATGCAGGATCTTGGCATGAAATTATGTTAGGGCAAAATTTATTCTGCAGCTTCTGCTGCCAGAGCAGAAGGAACATCATGCTACAATTGGGAGAACTGTGTGAGGTCCCAAGGTGCCTACTTTGAAGGGGACTGAGGCATCATTGTCCTATGTACAAAGTTTCTTGCATCTTGTATCTTCTTCAATAAATGTGTCTATTTTTCATATGACATGATTTGATACTTTCTGGGCAGGCTCCTGTATATGTAGACAAACTTCCACTTGAGTGTCCAAGAAAACACGTATGAAGGTATCTATTATAGCATTGCTTATAAGAACCTCAAGTTTGAAACATCAGTATTCATTAATAGGTAAAGAGATAAGTAAAATGTGACATTATTCATACTATGGAACACAATACTCAATTTCAAAGTGATGAAGTAGATAGAGCTCTATATGTCAATATTGACAAATATATAAACCATAATATTACATAAAATTAACACACAGAGCAATGTTACATAGAGGTGCATATATATATATGTACATGCCTATGCATATAAGTATGAATGTATGCTTAAAAACTTGTAGGAGCAGACAACTTAATAGCAGTAGTTGCCTTTCAGATAGAGGAAGGACAATAGGATGAAAACTGGCTTTCCAAGGAGACTTCAATATCATTTGTGGTGTTTATTTCCTTTATTTAAAAAACAGAGAGTAGGAATATGAAAAAAAAAGCTAAAAATAGTCATGTTTTAAAGTTCCAAATTGTGGTTATAAACATACCTCAAAATTCAATGAAACAAAGCAAATTGAACCAAATGAAGGATAGAGTGGGCCAAAACAAGATGAATACAATACTGAAAGAGTTGACGTTAGGAGACGAAAGGTATCCAGGCAGTGGGAACAGTCTGGGCAAATGCACAGGGGTATGAAATAGGCTGTTGTGTCTAGGGGACATATGATTTACTATGGCAGTATGAAGCATGAAGTAGGTAGAAAGTGGCAGGGGAAATTTTTAAATAGGTAAACAGAGAGATTGTGGAAGGCCTTAATGGCCAAGTTTAGGCATTTGGAGTTTATCTGTAGGCGTTAAGAAGCCTTGGGAGGTTTTTAGGAGCAAAATGATTATTTGATCACACAGGTGGCTACTTAAGCAAAGGTTTGAGGGTATAAGAGGTACATTAGAGTTTTCCAGAGAAACAGAACCAATAGAATGTGTATATTTGTAGAGAAGATTTATTTTAGGGAGCTGACTTATAAAAGTATGGAAATGGACAAGTCTTAATGTGCTGGATGTATGCAGGGGCTGGAAACCCAGAGACAAGGACCCCGTATACCACAGTTCACCTCCAAAGGCATCATCAGGCAGAGAAGAGCTAATGGTGCACTTCCAGTTTGAGGCCATCTGTTAACAGAATCTTTCTTGCTTAGGGAGGGTCTGAATACACTTTCAACTGATTAGATAAGGCCCATCCACATAATGGGGGACTTATTCTTTACTCAAAATCTACCTAGTTAAGTATCAGCCTCACACAGAACACCCTTGCAGAGACATCCAGAATATGGCTGATCTAATATCTGGGTACTGTGGCCTAGTCAGATTGAAAAATAAAGTTAATTATCAAAAGGCAGGAGGCAGAAAGCTAATCAGAAAGAATAATTGCAATAATCTGTGCTCCTAATTAAAAGCCTCAAAACACAGTAACTCCCTGGCCAATGTGGCTGAGTTGATTAGGGCGTTGTCCCATAACCAAAGAGTTGTGGGTTTAATTCTTGGTCAGGGCACACAGCTTGGTTGCAGGTTCTGTCCCTGATCCTTATGGTCCAGGTGCATAAAGGAGGCAATCAACCAGTGTTTCTCACATTGATGTTTCTCTTTATCTGTTCCTCTCTCTCTCCTCCCCCAAAAGCAATAAAAAAATGTGCTTAGGTGAGGATTAAAAAAAGATGAAAAAGAAAACATCGTAAAAGTTGAGTCCAAGTGTTGATTTGAGTTGATTTAATAGGTATTTTAAAAATCTGATGCAATACTGGCTGCTGCAGACTTTAGAGAAACTATGACATATTTGTTATATATACACACAAATACATATACATATACATATGTATATATTTGCATGTATATGCCATAAAAGTTTGTGTGGCAGACTATCCATTCTCATTCAGTGAGTGCTCCCATCAGGATCATTTGGAGAATATTCTGCAAGTTGTTTATTCCACTGGGATTCTCCCTGTGCCATTTGTTTTGTGATCTGGTGAATGGTTTTGATTTGTAATGTCCAACAAAATGTATCGATACTGGACCCCCCACAAAGGAAAACCAAATGTTGAGAGTATTAAATGGAAAATAGTTGTTCTCTAGATCAATAGACCTCGATCAGCAGAACGATCTGCCAGGAAGATAGACCATCTTTTCAGTCCACCACTGTATTGACCACAAGAGAGCTAACCGTTCAGGGGGTAACATGCATGTGAGGGAAGATGAAAATGTGTTAATAAATCATGGGTGAACAGAAACATCATGTGCCTCATCGTAAGTAATACAAAGATCATTTTACGCTCCATCTTTGTATGATGCAAAAGGTCTACAAAAGTATTTTGAGCAGTTGTGCTTGATCTAGGAATTTAGATCCAGCAATAACCTGCATGACCCAAATGTCAGTGTGAATTAAATGTTGACTACCTACCATGTACCATCTCCTCAAGGGAATCGTTAGTATGATCATTCTCAGAATTAATTCCCTAGTTGCTTCTCAATATGAATTAAGTATCTTTCATGAGAAATTTATGCCAAGGAACATTTTCACCTCTTAGGATGAGAGAGGTTTAAAGCACCCAAGGACTATTTTGCTTTCTTACTGGGCAGTAATGCTCTCAAGATTTTAGGTCAAATGAAGTGTAAGTTTATAATACATTTGATGCCACTCAATCTCCTCTGCTACCATTGCCAAGTTTCCATGTTTTTGATAAAACTATGCACTTTATTGAATTTATTATTAGTTATTTGACAATGCAAATGTATTTATTAAATCATGTTTATTATATCACCTATTTTTACATAAGCAGATTTCTAGTAAGTATTTTGGGAATAAAAATAATGTTAGGATGATGTTTCCGTTGACTATAATATTGACTTTTGGCATAGAGTTCTGCCTGCACTCACTCCATCATTTACTTACTTGGTGATTTTGGGTAGATCACTTTCACTTTAACATCCTCAGCTTAATATTTGCTTTTGCCTCAGGAGGGATCTGTTATAGAGTGGTTGTAATGATTAAATGTTCATGAAAAGCTCTTCATAAACCTTAATGGGCTATACTATGAATATAGCTTTATGGATAGTAATTTGATTACAGAAAACAGAGGGTCACATTCTAATAAGCAAAGTTTTTTTTTTTTTCTCAGTGTATCAATGTACAAATTAAAATGCATTTTAAAGATTATCCTGCTATCAGCTTAAAATCAGCCTATTTTTCTAGGGTCTGTCAGTCCTGGAATTTTTATTCCCTCTCAGAATCAGAGTATATTTGAGTTGAAAGAGACCTTGGAGAACATCCAATTCCATGCCTGCAATATCATCCCTCTCCCATTTTACCATAATGTAAAATTTAATGGGAACATAAAATACAACTTTCAGGATGGTTTAAGTAGATTTCACTTTGAACACTGTATGTTAAAATATATTTAGATTCTACTAAAACACAAATGAAGCCTGAAATTTTAGATTCAAGAATAAGAATCAAACTTCCTAAGGGATTTCTTTCTTGTAAGTGAAGAATGAAAAGGATTAAAATAGAAAGTTGTTGGGTATATCTGACATGTTACTGTAATAATGTCTGGTAAAATGTATCTACATAAAAGAGATCTATGACCACTATCAAATAGTATCACGGAAGTATGAGAGTGAATGAAACTGTGGAGAATGTGGAGAACATCAATGAACATCCTAATTCCCTGTTATCAATGAGCTGATTGGTCATAGAGAAAATGCCTGATGCCATCATTTTCCCAGTGATGCCAAGCCTGCTATTCTGAGTTGTTATTCCCCATAGTTAGTTGAGGTGTGTGAGAGAAATGAAAAGTACTTATAATAGTGGCCGAAGGAAGACTAGGGGTGACTAGTGTAAATATGTTATAGAAAAATAAGCATAGGCTGCATCCTTCAGGCAAAATGATTAGCTTTTACACGTCACATCTTCCTTTAATATACAGTTTCCTAATATTTTCAAAGAGTTCAATTCCCTAATAATTACAAAGACTATCCCAAAATGAAACCATAAGAAGAAAAATATTCACAGCACTTCTTAAACACATATCATTTGCTTTGTCATGTTTAGAAAAAGAAAGGTTGCAAATAAATATTTAAATATTAGGAACAGAATAAAGGGGTAAAGAGGACCTTCGCTCATGACTAGTTTTTAAACGATATATTTATGATGGACTCACAAGTTCACCCATCAACTAGCAGAAGGAAATTAGAATAAGGCAGCATCCATACAATGTTATAGCATATGAAGCATAAAAAGGGCAGTGATCATCTGTTTTGGTTCTAATTGGTATGCTCTGAAATTGGACTAGCTGAACCTCCTGGAGAGGTAACTCGGAAGATAAGTTTTATATAACAACACTGTGGGCCAGAGAAATATTATAAGGAGTGTTCCTTTAAGCAAAGGGCAAGGAAATCAAAGCTAGAAGAGTTATGAAAGAACAAGTTATAAAGTAATGAATGACAGTGAGGTTAGCTTTGCAAAAGTAAGAACGCTTCCTCTGTAGATGGAGCAGAGGAGGAAAGAAAGGAAAATGTTATGTAATGTATTTATGGTGGAAATGAAGGTAGGTGCCCAAAACATTATCATTTGGAACAGAGAAGATTTGATAGAATGTAAGGCAAAGAACTTGAATCCTATCAGCAGAGAGTGGAGTTTATGCTTAGGAGAGATGAAGAAATTATTTCTGGGATCACCAAAATAATTCCAGCCATAGCTGAGAATCATGTCACAAGGAGACTATGTAGGGACAGAATAACAAGGGTGCTGGTGAGCTCTGAGGACCAGTTGAGTTTACAAAGCATAGAGGCAGTGTGTTTTCACTAGTCAGAGAGGAAATAAAGAATGCACCCCTGGGAGCATTCACATCAGGTTCAAGCCAGCTAAGAAATGAGTGAGTCCAGAGAAGTCCTCAGAGATTATTAGAAGTTTGACAAGGAAGAGGAACTGTAAGGGGAAGGTGGAGTCAGGTTTTGGAGATAGAGAAAGGGTTTCTACCCACAGCAAATTATGGCAGATGTCAATATTAAAAAGGAAAAAAAAGCAGAAACTAACTCATGTAGAAAGAAGAGCACTAAATGAACACATCTGAAAATCTAGAAAGAGGATGATAATAAAAATCCTATATATACCCTTAAATACTTTCATTAGAAAAGATTAAAGTCCTGGCTGGTGGTACAGTGGATAAGGTGCCAGCCTGTGAACCCAAAGGTCACTGGTCTGATCCCCAGCCAGGGCACATAACCAGGTCTCCAGCCAGGTCTCCAGCCAGGTCCATAGCTGGAGGCAGGTGAAAGGCAACCACACACTGATGTTTCTCTCCCCCTCTACCTCTCTCCCTTCCCTCTCTCTAAAAATAATAAAATAATTTTTTTAAAAAAGAAAAGCTTAAAAAAGATGAAACTTAATGATGCTGAAGAGGTATGAAAAAAATCAGCAAGTTAAACAAAAGTATGTGATTTGATTTTATATACAAAGATAAAATATTAATTAGTGAACACATTTAACAAGGTTCTTGAATAAAAGGTAAATATACAAAAATCACTTATATTTCTAAAAATTAGAAAAATATTAAACTATGAGAAATAATTTTTAATTCATAACAATAAATCCAATAAAAATAATTAAAACTCTTATACAGAAAGTATAAAACATTCTTGAGAAAAATTTAATACTTACATAGATAGATAGACAATGTTTATCAATTGGAAAATTCAATATTTTAAAACGTCAACTTCCTCCAAGTTGTTTTATAAATGTAACGCAAGCTCAATAAAATATAAATATTTGTGTTTATTTGTTGTGTGTGCTATTGGAACATGACAAGCTGACTAAAATTTATATGAAAATGTAATGGGTTAAGAATAGCTAAAATATTCTTGAAGAAAAATAATGATAAGAACTTCATCATATATCAAAAGTTATTTAATTTTATTTAATTTTATTTCCATTACCAACTAGTCCCCTTCTACCTCTCTCCCACTAGCAATCACCACATTGTTGTCCGTGTCCATAAGTTCTTTTTCCTTTTTGCTCAAGCCCTTCGCCCCTTAACCTCCCCCACTACCACTAGCTGTCATCTGCTCTCCATCTGTGAGTCTGTCCCCATTTTCCTTGTTAGTTCAATTTGTTCATTAGATTCCACATAGGAGTGAAATCATATGGTATTTGTGTTTCTCTGACTGGCTTATTTCACTTAGTATAACATTCTCCAGGTCCATCCATACTGTTGCAAAGAATAAACTTTTCTTTTTTACAGCCTCCTAGTATTCCATTGTGTAAGTGTCCCATAATTGTTTTATCCATTCATCTACTGACAGACACTTGGGCTGCTTCATATCTTGATGATTGTAAATAGTATATCAATGAACATAGGGGTGCTTATGTTTTTTAGAATTAGTGTTTTGGGTTCCTTAGGACATACTCCCAGAAGTGGCATTGCTAAATCAAAAGTAAATCCATTTTTAATTTTTTGAGGTATCTCCATACTGCTTTTCACAGTGACTGCACCAGTCTGCATTCCCACCAGCAGTGCAAAAAGAGTTCCTCTTTTTCCACACCCTCCCCAGCACTTGTTGTTTTATTGATGATGGCCATTCTGAAAGGTATGAGATGGTATCTCATTGTGGTTTTAATTTGCATTTCTCTGATGATTAGTGACACTGGGCGTTTTTTTATTTGTATGTCTTCTTTGGAGAAATGTCTTCAGGTCTTTTTTTTTTGCCCATTAAAAAAATTATTTTGGTGTTGAGTTTTCTAAATACTTTATAAATTTAGATATTAACTTCTTATCAGGAGTACCAGCAAATATGTCCTCCCCTTCTGTGGGTTATCTTTTAATTTTGTTGATGGTATCCTTTACTGTGCAAAATCTTTTAAGTTTGATGTAGTCCCATTTGTTTATTTTTCCTTTTGTTTCCCTTGTCTGGGGAGATATATGTGATTAAAATTTTCTATGGGCAATGTCCAAGATTCTGCTGTCTTTGTTTTCTTCTGTGATTTTTATGGCTTTGGGTCTAACATTTAAGTCTTTGATCCATTTTGAGTTTATGCTTGTGTGTGGTGTAAGAAGGTAGTCCAGTTTTATTTTTCTATGTGTAACTGTCCAGTTTTCCCAACACCGTTTATTGAATAAACTATCTTTGGTTCATTTTATGTGCATGCTTTCTCTGTCAAATATTAATTGACTATAAAGATATGGGTTAATTTCTGGGTTCTTGATTCTCTTCCATTGCTCTATAGTATGCCAGTACCAGGCTGTTTTGATTACTATGACCTCATAGTATAGGTAGCATGATTCCTCCATCTTTGTTCTCCCTTCTCAGGATTGCTGTTTCTATGAGGGCCTTTTGTAGTTGCATATAAATTTTGAGATGTTTGTTCTAGTTCTGTAAAATATGTCATTGGAATCTTGATAGGAATTGTGTTGAATTTCTAGATTGCTTTGGGTAGTATGAACATTCAAGTGATATTAATTCTTGCTATCCATTAACATGGTACATGCTTCCTTTTATTTGTATTTTCTTTCTTTCTTTAATGTCTTATAATTATCCAAGTACATGCCTTTTACATCCTTGGTTATATTTATCCCTAGGTATTTTGTTCTCTTTGAAGCAATTGTGAATGGGATTATTTTTTAAATTTCCCTTTCTGTTAGTTTGTTATTGGCATATAAAAATGCAACTGATTTCTGGATATTAATTTTGTATCCCACTACATTGCTGAAGCTATTTTGCTGAATTAACTTATCAGTTTTAGTAGTTTTTGGTGAAATTTTTAGGGTACTCTTTATACAGTATCATCTGCAAATAAAGATAGTTTCAATTCTTCCTTTCTAATTTGTATGTCTTTTACTTCTTCCTATCTGATTGGTGTGGCTAGGACCTCCAGTACTATGTTGACTTAGACAGGTGAAAGCAGGCATCCCTGTCTTGTTCCTGATCTTAAGGGGAATGAATGTAGTTTTCCCCATTGTGTGTGATGCTGGCAGTGGGTTTACCATATATGACCTTTATTATGTTTAGGTATGTTCCCTCTATTTCCACTTTGCTGAGAGTTTTGATCATAAATGGGTGCTGGACTTTTTATCAAAAGCTTTCTCTTGATATGTTGATATGATTATGTGGTTTTTATTCTTCATTTTGTTTATGTGGTGAATGACATTTATTGGTTTGCAGATGTCATAACAACTTTACATTCCCAGAATAAATCCAACTTGATTAT
This sequence comes from Noctilio leporinus, assembly GCA_004026585.1. Lineage (NCBI taxonomy): Eukaryota > Metazoa > Chordata > Mammalia > Chiroptera > Noctilionidae > Noctilio > Noctilio leporinus. The sequence continues at coordinate 40,362 of PVIW01001941.1, forward strand.
GGTGTATGATCTTTTTGATGCATTGCTATATTCAGTTTGCTAATATTTTGTTGAGAATTTTAGCATTTATGTTCATCATGGATATTGGCCTATAATTGTCTTTCTTTGTAGTGTTTATCTGATTTTGGATTTAGGATATTGCTGACCTCATAAAATGAGTTTGGGAACCATCCCTCCTCTTGAATTGTATGAAATAATTTGAGCAGGAGAGGTGTTAGTTCTTGAAATCTTTGGTAAAATTTACCTGTGAAGCCATCTGGTCCAGGGCTTTTGTTTGTTGGGAGTTCTTCTTTTATTTCTGCATCAATTTCCCTAGGTGTAATCTGTCTATTTAGGTTCTCTATTTCTTCCTGATTTGTATTTGGGAGATTGTATATTTCTAGAAATTTGTCCATTTCATATATAGGTTGTCCAGTTTGTTGGAATATAATTGTTCATAATATTTTCTTATAATCCTTTGTATTTCTTTGGTGTCAGTTGTTATTTATCCTCTTTCATTTCTGATTTTATTTATTTTGATCTTTTCTTTTTTCTTGATGAGTCTGGTTAAAGTTTTATCAATCTTGTTTATCTTTTCAAAAGAATCCACTCTTGGATTCATTCATTTTTGTATCATTTTTTAAGACTCTATTTCATTTGTTTATGTTCTAATATTTATCATTTCCTTCTACCCACTTTGGGCTTTGCATATTGTTTTTCTCAAGTTCTTTAAGTGTGAAGTTAGTTTATTTGAACAACTTCTTCTTCTTCTTCTTCTTCTTCTTCTTCTTCTTCTTCTTCTTCTTCTTCTTCTTCTTCTTCTTCTTCTTCTTCTTCTTCCTCTTCTTTTGAGGTAGGTCTATAATGCTATGAATTTCCCTATTAGGATGGCTTTTTCAGTGATCCACAAATTTTGGATTGTTGTGTCCTCATTTTCATTTGTTTCAAGGTATGTTTTGATTTCTTCTTTGATCTCATTGTTGGCCCATTCATTGTTTAATAACATGCTATATAGCTTCCTTGTCTTTTGACGTTTTTTAGCATTCTTGTGATTGATTTCTAGTTTTAGAGCATTGTGGTCAGAGAAGATGCTTGATATGATTTCAGTCTTCTTAAATGTATTGAGACCTGTTTTGTGTCCTAACATGTGGTATATACTAGAAAACATTCCATATGCATTTGAAGAGTATGTATATTCAGCATTGGGGTGAAATGTTCTGAAGATATCAATGAAATGAATTTGATCTTGTGTGTTGTGTAAGGCCACTGTCTTGCTGATTTTCTGCCTGGTAGATCTATTCATTGAAGTAAAATGGGGTATTAAAACCCCTAACTATGATTATATGACTTTATTTCTTTTGATCTCTCCCTTATGTCCATCAAGATTTGCTTTACATATTTACATGTTCCTAATGTGGGTGCATAAATGTTTACTAGATTTATATCCTCTTGTTGGCTTGTTTCCTTTATAATTATGTAGTGTCCTTTTTTGTCTCTTACTATAGCCTTGGTTTTAAAGTCTATTTTGTTGGATATATTCTATGTCTTGATCAGGATGGTGGCTACTTAGGCTTCTCACTTTGTAAAAGTTCCTTTATATGTAAGTTTGTTTTGTGCACCTTCCTATATGTGCATTTCACTACAACAGAAAAGTGAAAAAAAAATATGAATGAAACGTTTGACAGTATTTCTTCTAATTATAATACAATAAATTTCTAATGCAATTTCCATCTTCTAGGGCAATGAACAACCTTTTCAGGCATGTAGCTTAGATTCTAGATTCTTGTTTAAGAAAAACAGCAAACATGACAATGAGAGCTCTGGAAAAATATATTGCATATATTATACTTATTCAGCTTCAGAGCATTGACTCTAGGTGCCTTCCTCCTTTTGCTCTTTGCCCATTTATAACCTGGGCCTGCTCATCTTTGTAAGGTGGTCCAAGCCCATTCATCAGTGGCTCAGATTATTATTCAGTTTGTCTACCTCTAAAATGTAGGTGGAAATGTTCAAAGCAGGACAAGACAAAGCTTAGCTCCATTAAAGATATTAATAAAAGTAGAACACCAATTTATTAAATGAAAATCCTCTGATCTGTTCACTCTAGCAAACAGCTGTTATTCTGTATCCTGCTGAGGACCTTGGGATCCAGTGACACTAGCAGGTCTGCCTCTGTGCACATTTCTCTCAGCTGGTCAAATAAACAGCTCCTCTCTCTTCCTGTAGAGAGACAGGGTTGCTCCTAGTTGCTAAACTCAAGTAATCCCCTTCAAACAGAATCCCTGGCAAGTTCAAAGAAAACATGCCAAGCCTCACTGCTTTGGGAGATAATGGACACCAAGAATTGGCTGCAAGAGCAGAAATAGAAAGACTTTGAACATGAAACATTAACAAACCAAGCATTATTACAGATCTTTCTCTCCAAACAGATGACCTTTTCCAAAAAATTAACAGTCCCTAGTGCCCCAGTTTCCCTTTTTATACTGCATTTCATATTCTAGTAGTTGAAGTTCAAGTTTACTTAGTAGCATAAAATTTTACTTTTGTTTTTTGAACCATGTAAATATATACCATGTAACCAAGTCATAAGAGAAAACAGGTAGAAGTACATGTCCAAATACACTTTGACCCTTATTCTAATATCAGGGAGATATAAAAATATTAAAAGGCTGATAATGCACAAATATTACATGAATCCTGTCTAGTTAGTAAACAACTAATTGGCCATAAACAACCAATCTATATACTTTGTACCTAACAAAAGACTGATTTTCTGCCCTGTCTGGTGGCACAGTGGACAAGGACCCAGCCTGTCAACCCAAAGGTTCCTTTTTCGATTCCCAGTCAGGGCACATAACCAGGTTGCAAGCCAGGTCTCCAGCCAGGTCTGAAGCTGGAGGCAGGTGAAAGTCAACCATACATTGATGTCTTTCTTCCTCTCTGCCTCTTTCCCTTCCTCTCTCTAAAAATAATAAATACAATCTTTTTTTTTAAGACACTGTTTTTCTTTTCAAGATTTGGAAAGACATTTTTTAATCCCTTGTCAGTTATTACTTTCTTCCCTTGTATCCCATGGATCCCATGCCTACAGGGAAACTGATATTATCTGTCTATCTATTTATCTATCTGTCTATCCAGCTAGCTAGCTATCCATCATCTATCTATTATCTAACTATTATCATCCATCTATTTATCTATTTGATTCTGCATCAGAAAATGAGGTCTATCATTTTCTCCCCCAATGTATGGTTGGCTTTCACCACCTTCAGCCACGGACCTGGCAGGAGACCTGGCTTGCAACCTGGTTATGTGCCCTGACTGGGGAGTTAAAACCAGCAACCTTTGGGTTCACTGGCCAGCACCTATCCACTGAGCCACCATCCAGGGCTTTTATTTTTCAATATGACTTAATTGACTTATCAGGTAGGGCTGAATATATATTTCAGTGTGTGAATAACATCAATAGTGAACATAGCATAAGTGATTTAAAATGATATGCTACTGTGTAAATATCATCTGATTGCTTATATTCCTCATTTGATTTCTGCCTTTATCCACATTGAATTTCCTGACTTTATTTTAACAGGTACCATGCAGCTTATTTCCAAATCCCAGGCAGCTCCTAAGCTCCAGAAATAAATGACTTCTACTTATCTCACAAGACTATTTAAGGAATAAATGTGATAACTTGCCAAAAAGCATTTGAGTTCATTAGAGGAAAGGTACCAAGTATAAGAAATATGATAGTTAAATGGCTATGGGCTTCACATGATGATCCAGACCTTACATTTATCTTGGCAGGATTTCTCAGGCTTTTCTTTCAATGGAATGTCAGCCTTCATTCATAGGACCAGTGACAGAGAGGTACACCTGGATCAATGTTTAACCAGGAGTCAAGAGACACCAATGTTTGTCATGGCTCTTTTAATTAGCATTGCTAAATTTTAAAAAATCCCTTTACCTCTCTGGGCATCAGGTACTTCATCCTTAAAACAACATAGAACTAGACACTACCTGAACTTTAGGGGTGGCTTCCAACTCTAGCATTCTGTAATTCTATGCTTCATTGTGATCTTTTACACTTAAGAAGCTAAGAACTTGTTTTTGAAAGTAAATAGCAGGATGATGGTGCAGTAGTGAAGGTTCTACCTTCACTGAAATGCATACTCCCATCAAATGATTTGAATTTCTCTTTCATAGTGATTCAATTTGAGAAAAGCCTTCCCTTATCCTGTGCAAGCTGATTCTCAATTACTGCGGCACATCATCATACTTTGTTCCTTCAACTCACTACAGTCTGTATTCTTTTTTTTCACTACTTTGAACAATTGTCTCCTCAAGTGAAATGTAGGCTATCTTACTTCCTGCCAATTCTGTAGTATCTAAAACACAGTAGGGCTTGAAAGCATGCATTGGGTGAAATGCTTAATGTACACCAAAGCCATTTAACCAAGTGTACCATAAGGATAGATCTGTTTAAGAGAAAGATGTTTAGTAAACACTAGTATATGAAAGACTTTATTTTCCTTGTATATGTCAAAAAGAAAGATTATGTGATGGAATTAGACCAATTAAAAACTATCAGGAAGTTTTCCCAGTCTAAATTGCTTTTGCCAGATCACTGGCTTAAGCATGCTGAGATTTTGCAGTAATAGAAGGAGAATAGTCCTCTATTTCATATGACATGACATTAATTTAAGAGAAATTTTTATTAATCCTAGAGAATTAGTCCTCTATTTCATATGACATGACATTAATTTAAGACAAACTTTTACTATTCCTAGAGAAGTTATTTCTATTGACTGTGTCATGCTTTTAAAATATATATACAAGTGAGATGCAAATTTTTCCAAAGTTTGTTGAATGCTTGAATCAGTTTCATTTTGTGATAATTATATAATATATAAATTCCTATATGTTATGTTTTAGAATAACAATTTACATAAATTGAGTTTAGAGAGCTTAAGGCATAAGAAATGACTTTTACAAGTATTTTCAGTATCTGTAGCTTCAACAACATGTGGATTCTATTTGTTATTGCCATTTATTGTGTGTGTCTATTTGGAAAGATTCCAAGGTTAGCAAAATTAAAAATATGGATATCTTCTGCATTGCTCCAGACCACCGGATCACAGAGTAGCAAGTTGTATATAGTTCATCAGAAATTTTCAAAAGGGGAATCTATAGTTATATTTTGTGTAGTCTGAGAATTCACTGTACCATGATGCCATTTCTCAGGCCATTCTTGTAAGCTGATTGTCACACACCGATCCAATCAGCTGTTTGATTGATCTCATTCAGTTCATCCATGGCACCTGGACCAAGCATTTCAAGGTCAGGTTATCTGTGTCTAGTATTGATGGATATGGCGTGCAACATCAAGAGATAACAGACTTCATTATATTCAAAAACTGCCCCACACCAAATGCATTTTCATTGCTTTGTTTAAAGATAACTGGGATTGTCTGACTGAATAGTGTTAGCTCAATAATTTCATTTGGCAGCAGTGTTTGTTATGGAGTTACACAGTTCATATGAATACTCAAAGTATTACAAATTATGATAGTGCTAATACTTCATTGAAGAACTGTAGTTTTGTGTTCAGAAAAGTGACCTGAATATAGGATTTGGAAAAACTAACATCAAAATGAGTAGATAAGCCCTGGCTGGAGGCTCAGTGGATAGGTGCCAGCCTGCGAACCCAAAGGTCACTGGTTTGATTCCCAGTCAGGTCATATAACCAGGTTGCAAGCCAGGTCTCCAGCCAGGTCTGTAGCTGGAGGCAGGTGAAAGGCAACCATACATTGATGGTTCTCTCCCTTTCTTTCTCCTTCCCTGCCCTTCTCTCTCAAGATAATAATGAATAAAATACTTTAAAAAAATGAGTAGATAGCTTATGTATCCAGACAACAAGCATAGAGGTATAATACAAACACAATGTCATCCAATGTCACATGATTTAAACCAAATGTATATAACTCTGGAGGAGCTTTAGATTGTGCACTGAACAATCAGTTCCAAACATACTTATTTTTATATGTCATAACAGTTGGATAAAAGCATTTATCCCACTAATATTCATTGAGCACTTAATATTATGAATTAGGCATTCTTCTAGGAGCTGGGTATATAGTATTATATAACATACAAAAGTCTCCTATTGGAGCTGGAATTCCACTGGGTAGTGATAGATAATAAAGGTATTTAAATTAACTAAGTAGTTTATTAAGAAGTGATAGTGCTATGGAAACAAATAAGGATAGGGTGGTTGGGAGTGCCTTGGGGTGGAAGATTCAACTTTAAACAGAGAGATCAGGGAGGATCTTGTTGAAAAGTAGTAATCAATGTAATCGATTAAAAAGGTCCCATTGGTGGGGAAATCTACACCATACCAGTGGGAAATGTGTTCTGTGCTGATGGACTAGCAAGTGCACAAGTAGGAGACTGGACAGTATTGTGTTTGAGGATCAGTAAGGAGGTCAATATGGGAACAAGATATAAAGTCAAGTATTGTGTAGGAGCTTGTAGGCCATCAAAAAGACATTGTCTTTTACAAATATGATGTGAAGCTAATGGGGGATTATGAGCAGAAGAGTGATAATATCTGAATACAGTTTAACAGACTTATCTCACCATGAGCAAATATAAATTGTGGGGTTTCAGGACAAGATGAAAGAAAGATGTTCAGTTAGGATCACAACACTGGTGACTTGAACCAGTTTTAAACCATAAACTGCTCATCTGACAGCCATACCTTCTCTTCCTTGAAATGATTCTTAAATGACTCTGGAAGGTTTCAAGTGTTTTCCAAGTAGTTCTCACTAGTGAAATTTATTTATTCTGTTATGTAATATAATTTATAAATGTAATCCATTTAACCTTACTATATCTAAGCTTTCTTATTTGTTAAGTGGGGTTAGAAATAGTGTCTAATTCATTAAGTAATGCTGTGCATTGTTCAGAATATGTATTTATGAGAAGCTATAGTAATTAAAACCATATAGTATTGACAAAAGAAATGACACATAGATCAATGGGACAGAATAAAACATCCATAAATAAATCTACAAATATATAGTCAGTAATTTATGACAAAGGAGATGAAAGTATACAATGGAGGTAAACATACTTTAAAAAAATTGGTGCTGGGAAAACTAGACAGCCGCATGCTAAAGAATGAAACTTGATAACAATCTCACAGCATATACAAAAATTAACTCAAAGTGGATTAAGGACTTGAATATAAGTGTTAAAACCATAAAGCCCATAGAAGAAAATATATGGTTAATTCCTTGAAGTAGATGTTGGCAATGACTCCTTGAATATTATAGCAAAACTAAAAGAAACAAAAGCAAAAATAAGTAAGTGGAATTAAAGAGCTACTGCACAGCAAAGGAAAACCAACAAAATGACAATACACCAGCTGAATGGAAGAAAATATCTGCAAATCATATATATGATAAGGAGTTAATATCCAAAATATATAAAGAGCTCATAACTTAATAGCAAAAAACAAACAAACAAACAATCTGATTAGAAAATGAGCAGAGAATCTATAGACATTTTTCCAAGGAAGACAAATGTCCAACAGCTGCATAAAACGGTGTTCAACATCACTAATCATTAGAGAAATGCGAATCAAAACCACAATGAGATGTCACCTGACACCTGTTGCAATGGCTGTTATCAAAAAGAGAAGAAATGGGGAGGGGGACAGAGGGGAGCAAAAAGGGGATGGATGTAATACAACAACAATAAAATTAAAAAAAAAAAAAAAAAGAGAAGAAATAACAAGTGTTGGGAGGAATGTGAACAAAAGGGACCTCTTGTGCACTGTTGGTGGGGATGTAAACTGATAAAGCCACTATGGAAAACAGTATGGAAGTTCCTGAAAGGTCTTTGTGACTAAAATGAGCTATTTTGGAATAAGAGAAAAGTTGTTAATTTTAGGAAACAAATTTGAAGTGGAAAAATATGTTTCATTTTAAAATTGTATGGATGGCATGTAATTATGAGAAACTTAAAGCAAGAAGTTATCGTGTGGCTACCTTACTGATTACTTACATCCCTGGTTTGTTGGCCTCTTATGTAAGACTTCAAGCCAGCAAGGTTATTAACTTTCTTATTAAGTGACAATTTTTTAGTTTCATGTAGAGATTAATGTAGCACCTGACTCAGCTCCTGAACTTGAACATCTTGAATTGAGTTTACAAAGGGAGTGCTAGAATATAAAGATGAAAGAAGTGTTTACATCTCTTATTTTAATATAAAATACTCAGGTATTAATATAAAATGCTGATTCTGGAAGCACTGAAAGACAAGCTCTATAAAAATGAGTTCACTTGCGCAGTGCCAGATTCAATCACCCAGCTATTGTGTAATGTCAGCACAGGACCATCCGTTGCTTTTTATCTCATCATTGAAGAAGAAGAATACCTAAATTAAAAATTAAAAAGAAAAAAAAAGAGAAACCCTTTCTCCCAATTGTCTGCTAGAAAATATAGTTTCAAGTAAATCAACACTTCATTGTAAAATATATCCCAGTTGATGCTCCTATAGACAAAGTCCTTGAGGAATCAGTCACCTATTTCAAGTAGCAGCAGAGTTTGGAGACCAGCTGAGCTGCATTACTCTCAGCTTTTTATTTATTCACAAGGAAATCTTGACTTAAATCAGCTAGCTTCCACCTTGGCTTCACTTGATTATCTAGATTTATACAGGGGTTAGAGAAACAATTTATGCAATTCAAACATGCCACCTTGCCTAAGAGTAAATCAAGGTGATTTTCCTAAGGTAAGTTTTACATAAGGGGTTCTTGCACTTCTACAAGAAATAATATGCTCTTGTCCTCTCATTCATTAATGAAGGTATGGAAAAATTGTTGTGATACATTATTATGTTTCCATTCTCATTTTTCTTTGAGTATTAGTATGCATATTTATCCAAATGATTCAAAATTTTCAAGTTGATCCAGTTAGCTTTATCAAAGTTCTGAAGGCACTCTTATGCAAGAAGTTGAAAGTTGAGGGTAAATTCATCTTTCTGTTGAATATCTTTTCCAAAGGAGACAAAGCCCATTTTATACAGTTTTTCTTGATTAGTGGTAGTCTTTTTTTTTAAAACAATAATAGACATTGAAATTTTTTACTTAATCTTTGGGGATTTCAGCCATAAGGACATACTATCTGCTGTTGCTCTCTGCTTAAAGCCTTAGTTGATCCTCAAATCATTGCATTTTGGCATTCTGTGGAAACTTCAAAAATTGTTTAGGTCAAGGCTTATATTTATCTTTATTTTGTAGCTACACACTTAATGTGCTAAGCAACCAATCCAGTTTGACTAGGTATTATGTGGCAGCGTTAAGGCTAGAAATAAGGGCTCCTTGTGCAGCTTCTTGTTTCCCTACTCCTATTTAAAATGTCACCTGTAGAGAGATTAGAACAAACCCATCTTATCCTTTCTGTGGGGCACAGATTCTATGGTGGTTCCAATAGCCCTCCCTTATCTTTCCTCATGCCTCGTGTTCATACCCTGTACACTCCTCCACTCTTGAGTGTAGACAAGACATATGACTTGCTTCTAGTTCATGGAATATGGCAAAGGTGAAGGTATATTGCAGATATGAAATTTAGGTTTAAAGTCACTTAATTTGAGTGACTCAAAAGGCAGATCATGTTGAAGGCCTACCTTAATCAGACAAAAGCCCTTACAAAACGAACTAGGCCCTCCCTAAAATCAGACCCTAAACAGGAAAGATATTCCTAGTTGGCTTGATGGAGCAGCCATGGGAGACAGGTGACCCATGGGAACTATGGTCTCCAGCCTATAACCAACAATATGTGGGGAGCTCCAGTCACACAGACAAAAAATATATATACATTCTGACAACAACCTGATTGAGATTGGAACCTACTTCTTCCCCAGTCAAACCTATAGACGAAAACATAGACAGACAACACTTTTGTTGTCTTGCAAGATCTTGAAGAGAGGAGACAGCCAGGGTATATCAGGCTCCTCCTGATATACAGAAACTGGGAGATAATAAGTATGTATTGTTTTAAGTGGCTAACTTTGTGGTAATTTGTTACTCTGCTCTAGGAAACTAATTTGCAGTAAACTTAAAGACTTTCCTCCTCTTCCATGAGAGTAAAATATGTTGGGTTTTTTTTTACCTGGGCCATGTGTAATACATAAAAATGGTTCACTGCTTTGTACTTCTGTTTCTTTTCCCCTCTTTTATTGTATTGTATAGAATGACACTGGTTAACAAAAGTATAAAGGCTTCAGGTGCACAATTCAACAGCACTTCATCTGTACACTGTATTATTTGTTCTTTTCTTTTTTTCTTTTTTTTAAAGATTTTATTTATTATTTTTAGAGAGAAGGTATGGGAGAGAGGCAGAGAGAGAGAGAGAGACATCAATGTATGGTTGACTTTCACCTGCCTCCAGCTACAGACCTGGCTGGAGACCTGGCTTGCAACCTGGTTATGTGCCCTGGCTGGGAATTGAACCAGCGGCATTTGGGTTTGCGGGCTGGTGCCTTATCCACTGTGCCACCAGCCAGGGCCACACGTTATTATTTGTTCACTGCCCAAAGTCCAGTCTCTGTCCATCACCATGTGTCAGCCCCATACACTCCTCTTCCTCCCCCTCGTAGTCTTGTTTCCCGCATCACCTCCCTTTCTCCACAAGATAGATTGCTTCATATCTATCTCAGAGCGTTGGCCAGGCTATAGAAGTGAGTGTTTATTCAAGCTGCAGTTCCAAGACATTTAATTTCACAAATAAAAATAATTTAGAAATATGTTTTGGGGAACAAACATACTAGCACCAATTTTTAATTTTTACCACATAATAGTATTTAAAAAAAAACATCAGCTAGTATCAAATTATTTTATCATTTAAAAATAAATTGTAATACCAAAAAGATTAGTAGAGGCATGATCTCAAAATAAAGAAGACATTTTCCCAAGAAAGGAGTGTTTACAATTTATGTAAACACACACACATACACACACATTCATTTTCTCTTTAATTTTTCCCTTTGCCTTTGCCTGGAACATGCATAACATTTCCAGAGACTAGTACCAGACTACAGGCTGTCATTTGGAAGCTACTTTCAGAAGTTTTAGAAATCACTGGACAGAACATATGGCATTCTCTGCTATGTTTTAGTTTGCTTATTAGCTTTCTGGATTAAGGGGCTTTTCTTAAGAAGAAAAATGGATATGAATAAGTTGTCTTTTTAGAACCCACGTATTATACCCCTAAAGAAACATCTTTTCATTGACTAGATATTGCCTATTTGCTGGAGACTATACATATGCTCAATGTGTAGCATGTCACAGAACCCTCCCACAGTCCGTGATGTATACTAATATGATTATCTCCATTTTATAAATGGAGAATCTTAAGCAGTGAAGACTGAAGTAACTAACTTTGGTTGCCCCATCCCAATTGATGGGGATTCAACCTATAACCTAGGCATGTGCTTTAACCAGGGATCAAACTCACAATCATTTTGCTGCATGGGATGATGCTCAAACTAACTGAGCCACCTGGCCAGGGCTGAGCCTACACTTTTATACGCTATGTTTCAGTGCCATACGGAGTTACATTTTGCTTTGTGCATATTTCTTGTTCTCCAAAATGATTTACACATATTTTGAACCAAAAAATAGATGGACATTTGCTGGGGAAGAGGCTATAATAAAGCTTGTGATGGAGCAAAGACATTTCTTCAACAAATGGTGCCGGAACTAAACGTCCACATGCAAAAACATGAATCTCAACACAGATCTTATACCATTTACAAAAATTAAGTCAAAATGAACCATAGACATAGAGCGAAACAGGAGAAAATCTGGATGGCCTTAGGTGTGGTGATGCCTTCTTAGATACAACAGCCCATGGAAGAAATGAAAAATAACTCCTCCGTAAAAGGCAACATCAAAAGACATAGAAGACAGGTCACTGACTACGAGAAGATATTTGCAACTTGCATGTCTGTAAACAGCTGTTGCCCAAGATATAATCACTCTTAAAACTCAATAATAATAAAACAAAGACGCTTACTAAAAACAGGCCCAAAAGTTCCCTAAAGTTCCTAAAAGAACTTTCCTAAAACTATATACAGGTGGCAAATAAGCATATGAAATGATGTTGTACATCATATGTCATCAGGTAAATGCACATTAGAACGATGCCATTATACACATAAAAAATGCCCAAAATTTGAAACACTGACAACACCAAATGCTGACAAGAATGTGGAGCAACAGGGATGCTCATTCATTGCTGATGCGAATGCAAAATGCTACAGCCACTTTGGATGGCAGCTTGTCAGTTTAAAATTCATAGTTATCTATTGAACATCTGTTACTGGGCTAGACCTCTCAATCCATTATCTATCAACTTATGACTCCTACTTTATAGAATAGACACTGATGTCTAGGGAATTGAGGTACCCTGTCCAAATTCATACAGGTGTAAAACATGAATGACAGAATTATTCCAAATCTCTGTCTGGAGTCCAGATTTGCTTCCCCAATTTATGATGTTACCACTCTAATCTAGAATGAGATTTTTAAATCCTTTAAAATCTACACAAAGTAATGTAAAATTTTGCCCAGCAAAATGAAGAAATGCTATAGGAGAATGCTAATTTCATTGTAGATATAGCTTGCTAATGTTCCACATGATGTTTAAAGTGCTTTGAGTATACTCTTTACAACTGCAAAAAGGATATAATATAATTTTATTACCTCTTTTTTGGAGATTGGAAAAATAAAGTATACATGAGGTTAGGTAACTTTCTAATGTTATGTAGCTCTTAGCAGCAGAGTTGGCATTAGACTCCTGCAGTCCGCTTCCAAAAATTCCCACTTAATCATAAAGTTCTATGCTTCTTTGGATTAAGTGTTCATGTAGTATGTTAAGTGCTAGTGTTCATGTATTATGTATTATGTATTAAGTGCTTTAGAAAAGAATGTATTTCCATTGATTCACATTGCTGGGAGCTAAAGTCAATGTGTATAGTATTAAGAAGTGTTCAGGGATTACAAATGAACAGGACCCAAGAGTGTTATTTTAAAGCAGAGGTGGTGTTCAGCTTTTGTTCCTAACAATGGTAGTGCAAGTGTACCCCAAATTACACACCTATAACAGAATGTGGCCAGGGGTTTCAAGTGGGACACTTGGAGAAGAGAAAGTATAGAGAGCATTACAGCTGAAGGGTTGTTTTCTTTTTCATTTCTCATCAAAAGAGCCATTCAAAGAGATGTCTACATCTATCTCAAAAAGATCTCTCAATCAACATTGTATTTTCTCTAAAGCTTATGTATTTCTTAGTCACTATCTTACATGTTCTTAAGACTATAGGATGGAGGATATGTTTAACCAACCATTTCCAACACATCAAGAAGACTATTTTTGTCTGAAAATATTATTTTTAAAGCTTCTCTCATTTCTACTGCATATGAAGCACAAAAATGGGTATTGATTAAAGTGTATAATTCACTAATTGTATAGTTAGAAAACTACAGTTTTTGGTTTAACCAGAAAACAAAGACTATTAAACATTTTTTAACTATTTGATTTTATTATTTTTAGATAGAGGGGAAGGGAGAGAGGCAAAGAGGAAGAGAGATATCAATATATGGTTGCTTTTCACCTGCCTCCAGCTACAGACCTGGCTGGAGACCTGGCTTGCAACCTGGTTATGTGCCCTGCCTGGGGAATTGAACCAGTGACCTTTGGGTTCAGAGGCTGGCACCTTAACCACTGTGCCATCAGCCAGGGCTAAATTTTTGTTTAATTAGAAACCAAAATTTTTGTGGCTATTCATAAGCTTGAGCAATAATATTCTTAGCAATTTTTTAAATCAACACTTACAGGGAATTTCTTCTACAATAATGACATTGTGCTAATCAAGACTGAGAAGAAAATGGAAACATGCATATATTATCTTTTAAATTATTTTACAACCGCATAAATATTCTACTCTTGCCACCCTGTGCAAGTATTTTGTAATGACTATGTCCTGTGTCTCAGAGAAAATTTTAGTGTCAGCCAAGTTAAAGGTGTAGCATGCCAATTCTTGCTTCGAGGCATGCACTATGCTTGTGTATGTTTTGATCAGTGCTAATGGACACTTCCTACTTTTGACCCTTAGGTTGGAAATAACAGCTTGTTGTTATTTTCCAGGAAGACTAAGATTCATTTCTAAACATTTTAGAAATCTTGGGGCTTTTTTCTCCTTATAAATAGACAAATAAATGGCCACATTAGCACTTGCATTTCAGTGAGAGCCAAGGACATTTTTAAAATGTCATAACTCAGGGTTAACACTCTCATTTTTGACATTTGGCCTTCAGATGTTTCTCCTTAATTGTCTTTTTGCTGCCTCATTGCCATAAACAGGCATTTAAGGTCAAATGCATCTCTTTTAGTTGTTGCCGTAAGATATGAAGTCCAAGAATTTTAAATATTTCATGTTATGGGCTATGAGAAGTTCCCAAATTTCTATACTAGTTTAAACTTCTGGAATATAGGGAGGTCTTCTGCTCAGGCCAAAATTGATCCCAGCAGGGATTATTAGTTACTTGATTCTAACTTCAGGCTGCTCACTTTTTAGCAGATTTTTGTGAGTTTGTTTATGTAGACCAGTGGTAACATTTTGGGCTAGTCTTACAAGAGCAAATACAAATTCAGAGGATGTGTGGTAGTGTGCTGTTATGTAAAAGATCAACTACATTGTCACGGTGATAATGTTCAAGGTTAACTGACTGATATAACTGGGACTTAAGGTTTCTTTTTAAAATCATGGTCACTTCCAGAATGGCACCAAGTGAACCAATGAATGACCTCCATACACAGTGTCCACTCAAGAGATGTAAAAAATGTTCTACACCTAGGGGCATGAACATTAAATTTTTGCTGGCTTATCCCATCCAGTGAGAATAATTATATGATGGTGGTTTTAACATCTAACTGTTCACTATAATCCAGAATTCATGCTGTTTATTACCCATTCAACAAACATATACTGATAATCTTTTAAGTACCATACTGGACTCATCATTAGGGAACCAAAGAAAAAAAAAGTTTCTTCTTTCAAACAATCTAGGCGCTGAAAGATTTATTTCTGTCTCACATGCCACACTTTGTATATGATTTGTTTTTGTCTTCCCCACTGGATTATTATGACCTTTATAAACTGTATAAACTGTTATAAGCTGCAGAATACATGCTAAATCCTTAGCTCCCTTTCCAAAGCCATCCTAGATTGAAGCCACAGTTCTATCCTCACCCCTACCCCCAACTATGAAATGTGGTTTTAGACTTTTTTTAGAAAATACAACTGGTCAAATTCTGGATATCAGGACTCCATCCCCTTGGTCACAGCTGAAGTGACTAAAATTTGGCAACAATCCTACAGTTGGCAATTTGTAAGCTGAATGATAGCACCTGGTGTGGGTTTGGGCAAAAGCTTTGTCCTATTATGGACAGAGATGACTGGTTAGGTCAATCACAAGCTTTATCTGGGGAATTTGAAACAAGAAAGTTGACTGTAGCCAGCAGAAGCAAAGGGAGGTACAGAGGAAATATGGTATGTAGGAGCCATGAGGCAGCTCTGAATAAACAGACACAATAATGAGTAAAAGAGAAATAATGAAATGCTGTCACTGTGGCTGAAGTGACAGACAGAGGCAGCAACAAACTAATTAAAAAAAAAATTTATCTGAGCAAATTTCTGGAAAAGAAAAAAAAAACTGGACTTCTATTATCTTTGAGCAGGCTATGCAGCTCCTCTTGGATCTCATTTCTCCATGGTAGTCTTCTAACAAATATCCATTATTTCTGGCGAATTTCATGAGCCCTTGCCCCTTTCAATTGAAAGAGTCTAAAATAGTTCATTACTACAAATGTGGAAAACATCTATAAGGTGGTCCAATGAGTTACCATAGCAGAGTTTAAGCCCTTGACCATGAAAAGTTTATAATAACATGGTTGGAAATAGAATGTGCATTAAGGAGAAGTCACAAAACATAAACATATACCCATGCCTCAGATCCATACTTGATCATTTCCCAATGATTTCTAGATGAATCTAGAAACGAGACTAACTATGATAGGTTCCTAAAAGCAGCCACCCTGTGTGCCCTGGAAGGAATGACTTCTTGCCAAGAAATGTGCATGGCATTTTCAGGAGGAAAACCTTGGAGATAGAACTGACATATAAAAAATTATAGATGAACATTTTCAAAGAAAATATGAGCAAATTTTAATTAAGTGCCAGCTAAGTTGTTCCTATTACACTATACTTAGAATCACTCATATATATATATATATATATATAATTACATATATAATTTTAGTTAATCCTATGAAAACTATGGAAAGTAAATATTCTAAACTATAAAAAATATTGAAAAATATTGAGGCTCAGGGGAGTTTGTAGTGATTTCTCCAAAGTTAAATTTGAAATTAAAAATTACTTTCTGTCTGTAAAACACACATCCTTTTATTTTACCAACATGTCTGCTTTTTACACGACACAGACATCTGATGTCACTCTTTGCCTGAACCTTCTAGAAAGAAAATTCCAGCTAAACTGTAAGTGCCGTCAAGGGAGGGACTGTCTCTACTTAATACTATTGGGTCTGGGCACGCAGTAGGTGGTCAAAAAGTACCTGTTGAACAATTGCTTTAAGGGAGCTTTACACTTCACAAACATTATCACAGATTACCTCAAATCAGCCTTGCTATCCAAATGCAGCTTTGCTTAGCTTACTGCAGTTGCAAAAAAGCAAAGGTTTTCTTACTACTTTAAACAATTGTGTTGTTTTTCCATTACCATTTAGTCTCTATACTCCTCTGAATCCTGCAATCACCACATTGTTGGTCATGTCCATGAGTCTTTTTTCTTTTTGCTGAACCACCCCCCTTGCTTAGCTGTCATCCTGTTCTCTATCTATGAGCCTGTCTCTATTTTGCTTGTTAGTTTGTTCATTAGATTCCACAGATGAGTGAAGTCATATGGTATTTGTCTTTCTCTGACTGGCTTATTTCACTCCGCATAATGTTCTCTAGGTCCGTCCATACTGTCAAAAAGGGTAAAATTAAAAAGAAATACTTTATTCATTATTTTTAAGGAGAAAGGCAGGGAGAGAGGAAGAAAGGAAGAGAAACATCAATGTATGATTGCCTTTCACCTGCTTCTAGCTAGGGACCTGGCTGGAGACCTGACTTACAACCTGGTTACATGCCTTGACTGGGAATTGAACTAGTGACTTTTGGGTTCACAGGCCAGTGCCTATCCACCAGCCTGTTTATTACCCATTTAACAAATGGGTTACCAGCCAGGGCTAAAAAGGGCAAATTTTTATTCCTTTTTATGGCTGAGTAGTATTTCATTGTATAAATGTCCCATAGTTGTTTTATCCATTCATCTACTGATGGACACTTGGGCTGCGTCCATGTCTTGGAGATTGTAACTAACGCTGCAATGAATATAGGGGTGCTTAAGTTCTTTTGAATTAGTGGTTTGGGTTTCTTTGCATATATTCCCAGAAGTGAGATCACTGGGTCAAAAGGTAGATCCGTTTATAATTTTCTGAGGTATTTCTATATTGCTTTCCACAGTAGCTGCCCCAGTCTGCATTCCCACCAATAGTGCAAAGCGTTCCTTTTTCTCCACATCCTCACCAGCACTTATTGTTTGTTGATACATTGATGGTGGTCATTCTGACAGCTGTGAGGTGAGAAGCAAACTCATTTTGCACTTAAGCCTGAGGTTCCAGAGACCGTGTCTGTGTTTAAAACCTGACTGCCATTTCAGAGCTATGTTGCTTTAAGCAAGTTATGCAACCTTTTTAATCTCAGTTTCCTCAACTGTAGTTAATTAATAATAGAAAACATGTTAGGCATAAATGTTAAATGAGTTAATATTATGAAATATTTATAACTGTGTCAGGGAAATGATAATCGCTCAATAAATATGAGCTATTTTGAAGATGCCTCAGGGGGTTTTCATTCAATATTACTTCTATTTTTACCCTCTAGTAAAGATGAGGCCTTTCTTAGATCATTTGTGACTTCCAAGAAAAGATGTCATAATGCTGTAATGTGGCTACATTTTTATGCTTGGGGGAGGCATACACCTATCTTAAAGGACCTGATGCAAGTTAATACAATGGGAGCACCTTCCAGAGGGCAGGCCCCTTGTAGTATAGGTTTCTCCACTAGGTGAATGTTCTAGGAACCCATCTGTGTCCGTGTACAGCTGACATTGTTGTGAGAGGCTGCATTAAGCTTCAGGGAATTATTTTTGAAGATTTTTACAGTGTGCTTGCCCATTTCATGATGGGTGAATTACAAGCACACCTGCCCACACTGTGCTGAATGTTCAGCAGTGTTTGACTGAAAGTGGCCTGAGCCCCATGACTCACCCTCCTTACCCACATGATCTCACCCTGAGTGACTTTTTTTGTTTCCCCAAATGAAGGTTTTCAAAGGGAAACATTTGACTGAAGTGCAACAGGTGAAACAAAAATTAATAGAAGCACTAAAAGCCGTCAAAATTGAGTTCAAAAGCCATTTTGGGAAGTGGAAAAAACATCTTGATGGGTGTATTGCATCAAATGGAGAGTACTTTGAAGGTGACTGAAGTTTAAGAATAAATAAATAATTTTTAATAAATAATTTCTACTTTTTTGTTCCCCCTTATAAATATCGTACTTTTGAAAAGAGGCCTTTCACTTCTGTTCAAGATGGTGACACATGCAGATTGGCTCACCTCTTCCTACAACCTATCAAAATTACAAATGAAATATAGAACAACCACCACTCAGAATGGTCAGAAATTGAGTTGAATGGAAGTCTGACAACTATAGCATTTAAAGAAATCACATTCATCCAAACTGGTAGAGGGTGTACAGACACAGAATGGGCTTGTCCCATGCCTATGTGGGGTAGATAAAAATTTGGGAGGAACATCTTGGGAGCTTGAGAGTGAGGAGTCCCAGCCTCCTCCTCCTACATCAGAACCCCAGCTCAAGGTTCCAGTGTGAGAAAGATAAGTCCCCACAACTTCTGGCTGTAAAAATCAGCTAGAATTGGGTTGGTGGAAGAAACTGCAGGAGCCCCATGCAGTTACTCTTAAAGAGCCCAAGTTCAGACTCACATTCTCAGACTCACTCCTTCTGAGCTCCAGCACTGGAGTAGCAGCTTGAAAGGCACCAGCGGTACACAGAGAAATGATGTGCCTGGCATCAAGGTGAGTAGAGGCCATTGTCCCTTTTCTAAACCTTCCCCCAACAGGCCTGACAAGATGGCGCCATATCTGAGACTCCATCAACCTAACACTATTTGACTTGCTTAGATATTCCCAGAGTCTCCACCCCACACAACTTGTGGGCCCACCCAAGCAGCTTTTCCATTTGAATAGGTGATCTTGGCTCAGGATTCACAACTTTTTAAACCTCTCAAACAAGCAACAGCTGCCTCAGTGAGCTTTAGGCCCAGCACTGGTAGCATCCAGCCTAGATTCACAGCATTGCTTCCCCTGGGAATATTGAAGCTCAACAGCACAAGTAGCAGCCTTCTCAGATGGCTTTATAGTTCAGGCCCCAGGCACAACACAGGTGGGGTTGACCTTGACCTGCACTGCCCAGGAAACCCCAGAGCTTGTGCACCCAAGTGGGCAGCAATAGACCATGTTGGAGCACCACCACCCTGCCCCTGCACAGCTGATCCTCCATGGAGGGTGGAAGTTGGCGGCCAGTGGTCACAGCCAATCCTTGCAACTGACTGGCCTGGGTAAATCCCTCCCATTGGCCTGCCAACAGCAACTGAGGCTCAACTACCAGAAGATGGTGTACTCAGCCCATAAAATGACACTTCTTGATAGAGAAGGCTATACCACTGGACCCTAAAGGATACCTACTACATTAAGCCACACTTCTAAGACACACTACAAAGCTTGACCTAATACATAGAAACAAACATTAGGAGGCTGTCAAAACAAGGAGACAAATATGGCCCAAATGAGAGAATAGATCAAAATGACAGGGAAAAAAAAAAAGAACTAAACAAAATGGAGATAAGCAATCTGTCAGATGCAGAATTTAAAACACTGGTTATAAGGATGCTCAAGGAACTTGATGAGGACATCAACAGTATAAAAAAGAGCCAGTCAGAATCTAAAGATACACTAATGGAAGTAAAAAACAATGTATAAGGAAACAACAGTAGAGAGGATGAAGCTGAGAATCAAATCAATGATTTAGAACATAAGGAAGCAAAAAACAACTAATCAGAACAAAAAGGAGAAAAAAAAAGTCCAAAAAATGAGAACAGTATATGCAGCCTCTGGGACAACTTTAAGAGGTCCAACATTCACATCATGGGGTGTCAGAAGGAGAAGAGAAAGAGTAAAATATTGAAATTTATTTGAAAAAATAATGAAAGAAAAATTTCTGAATTTGATTAAGGAAACAGACATGCAAATCCAGGAAGCACAGAGAGTCTCAAACAAGATGGATGCAAAGAGGCCCATTTCAAGACACACTGTAATTAAAATGCCAAAGGTAAAAGATAAAGAGAGAATTTTAAAAGCAACAAGAGAAATGTTAGTTACCTTACAGGAAGGAGTTCCCATAAGACTGTCAGATGATTTCTCAAGAGAAACTTTGCAGGCTAGAAGGCATGGGCAAGAAATATTCCAAGTCATAAGAAGCAGGGACCTACAGCCAAGATTGTTCTACCCAACAAAGCTATCATTTAGAATCAAGGGACAGATAAAGAGCTTCCCAGACCAGAAAAATCTGAAGGAGTTTATCATCACCAAATCATTATTATATGAAATGTTAAAGTGGCTTATTTAAGAAAAAGATCAGAACTATGAACAATCAACAACAATAAATACATATCTATCAACAATTAATCTATAAAACAAAGAAATAAGAAGAACAGAGATAGCATCATAAATGCAGAGAGTGTTTTGATGGTTGTCAGATGGGAAGGGGTTGTGGGGGATTGGGTGAAGAGTCAAGGGAATTAAGAAGCACATATAGGTAGATATAAAATAGCTGTAGTGATGTAAAGGACAGTATAGGAAATAGAGTAACCAAGAACTTATATGAATGGCCCATGGACTTTCATAACCAGAGGATTGCCTGAGGGAGTGAGAGTACTGGCTGGAGAGGGGCAAAGAGGGAAAAATCAGAACACTTGTAACAACATAATAAAATACAACTTAAACACACACACACGCAAAAAAGAAAAGATGCCTCTTGTAAATGGTCAGCTAAAAAATCCCCTTAGTTCATGTCCATGGGTTGTGCAACTTCTTTGGCTTTCTCATTTCCTATACTATCCTTAATATTCCCCCATTTCTTACCTACCAATTATGCTTCTTAATCCCTGCACCATTTTCCCAATCTCCCCCTCTCCACTCTTAGCTGTTAAACTTCCAAATGATCTTCATACCTCTGATTCTGTTCCTATTCCTCTTGTTTCCTTAGCATTTTTTTTCTTTTGATTCAGTTATTACTAGTTGTGAACTTGCTGCCTTTTTAAGGTTCATGTTTTTTTATCTTCTTTTTTGTAAATAAATATTTTCAACATTTCATGTAAAAATGGCTTGGTGATGGTAAATTCCTTTAGCTTTACTTTGTCTGGGAAACACTTTATCTGCCCTTCCCTTATAAATGACAGCTTTGCTGGATAGAGTAATCTTGGTTGTAGGTCCTTGCTTTTCATCACTTTGAATACTTCTTGCCAGTCCCTCTTGCCTGAAAATTTTCTTTTGAGAAATCAGCTGATAGTCTTATGGAAACTCCTTTGTAGGTAACTCTGCTTTTTTCTTGCAACCTATCAGATCCAGAGTTCAAAACACTGGTGATAAGGATTATCAGAGAAGTCATTCAATATGACAACAACATAAAGAAAGTAATGGTTACACTAAGTGAAAGAAAGATCCACAGGGAACCAACAGTGAAGAGAAGGAAGCCAGGATTCAAATCAATGATTTGGAACATAAGGAAGAAATAAACATTCCACTAGAACAGAAAGAAGAAAAAACAATTTAAAAACAAAACAAAACGAAACAAGGATAGGCTTATGAACCTCTGGGACAACTTTAAATGTTCCAACATTCAAATCATAGGGGTTACAGAAGGAAAAGAGAAAGAGCAAGAAATTAAAGAATTATTTGAAAAAATAATGAAAGAAAACTTCTCTAATTTGGTGAAGGAAATAGGCATATGAGTCCAGGAAGCACAGAGGGTCCCAAACAAGATAGACCCAGGGAGGACCACACCAAGACACATCATAATTAAAATGCCAAAGTTAAAGATAAAGAGAGAATCTTAAAAGCAGTAAGAGAAAAGAAGAGAGTTGTAGGAATTCTTGGTAACTTCAATATGGGTTTCTGTCTTTCTATGATTAAAAATGGTCCTCATCTCCAGAATCAACTCTTAAAAATTATTTTTATGGCAATAGTACTATTCAGAACCTAGGGCAGTGTTTAACATTAAATATTTTTGGAATGAATAAGTAAGTTAATAGTCATGGAGAATGACTTAAATATATATCTACCTGTTGCAAATACTAAATTTGCATAAATTCCTAGTCACAAAAACACTAAACAGCTTAATAGGAGAAGCCAATGGATCAGTCTATGATCCACTGGAAAACTGAGCTCTCTTTCAGGTTTAAGGAAAATAGTATATTGTTTCATTTCAGGATTAGCTAGGTATTATTTACGATCGTATTATCGACTAGGTTTTGTGGAGTATGAGAATAAGACACAGTGAAACTCTAAATTAAAATATTCTTTTTTCCTCCTTATCTCTCTAATTCCACTTTCTATCTGCCAGGATTATACATTGGTTACAGAATATCTCTGCAACTTTCTTTTCTCTTAGTTCACCTTTGGGATTCTCCTCTTGTTACAAAGTAATGCCTCTTTAGAACACTCATTCTTAAATTAAACTTTTATTTGCCATGGGAAAGGTTAATAGTGTTTTGGACGAAAACAAAACACTAGGCTCACTATTGTTATAAACATGCTAATGTTAAGCCACCATCATGTTCTCTTATGCCTCAGAAATAATGCACTTTTTTCAAATGCTAATAGTATTCTCTATTGTAGGGCAAAGGTCTTCTCTACAGATAATACTACTGGGAACTAAAGCAGACACAGATATTAAAATGGTGATACTTTATTCATGACCATATGCTGCTACTCATTTTTGTAGCAAAGCATTTATAAATGTATTCCTACTTTCTTCTTCTGTTTCAATGGACTAATATCATCATTATTAAAAGTACAGTATGTAATAATCAGATGATAAGTTATCTAATATTCACTGATTGATGTATTCAGCAGCTATTGTATTGCTCTTATCCTATATAAGCATGTAAAATATATTCATAAAACATGTGGTTTACAAATTAATTTTAATAGCTATTCTATTCACTTAAATTTGTATTACAAGAGCTATGATTTTAAAATATTAGAAATAGAATACTTAGAATAAATCCATAGAGTGAAAAAGACAATGGATCTGAAAATAGAATGAGAACATTTGATTTAAGAGAAATATAAAATTAATAAATATCTATTGAGTTTATATTATGTACAATGTGCCTAATAAATAATGATGGTTAATACATTTGAATTTAGAAAGGCAAATAAAACATTATTGTGATTGACAACCATATCAATTGTCATCAAATGTTATCAGTTAAAATATAAAATATTTCAAACTGGATGAAAAACCATACTGCACTATATGTACTATATGAAAAGAAACCTACTTTAAATAAAAGCACATAGCTAGGTTAAATAAAAGTTTGGGAAAAGATATATTCTGCAAATACCAACAAAAAATTGAAGTGGCCATTATATTATCAGGCAAAATATGTTTTAGAATATGAATAAAGAGAGATACTACATAGTGATAGCTAGGTCAAACGACTGCAAACACATAACATTTCTCAATGTATAAGCACCTGAGACTAGAGCTTCAAAATGCATAAAACAAAAACTAATAGAACAAGGAGAATTAGACAAATCTACAATTGTAGTTGAAAACTTCAGCACTCTACTCAATTGATAGAGCAAGCATACAGAAAATCAGTCATTATTCAGCAAATCTGCATAAAATTATTCATCAACATGGCCTAATTGATATTTAGGTAGATATTAAGGTAGCTAAAAATCTACACAATAACAACAGAATACACATTAGTTTCAAGTGTATGAAGAATATTCACCATGATGGCTACATCCCAGGGTGTAAAATGAACCTTAAAATGTAACAGAATAGAAATTGTGTAAAGAATTTCTAACTATAAAATATGAAATTATAATTCATTATATAAATTTTTAAATATAGAAAATTCTCCAGCATTTAGAAATTAAACAGTATGTTTCCAAGTAATCCCTGGGTAAAACACAAGGTCCCAAGGAAAATTAGAAACATTTGATTGAATAAAATAGAAAATATAACATATAAACTTTTTGAAATATAATTAAAAATATGCAGAGGAAAATTTATAGCATTCAATGTTTATATTAGAAAAGAAAAAAGTCTCAAATCAATTATCTAAGCTTAGTTTCCATCTTAAGAAACTAAAAAGAGTACGCAAACGGAAGGAAATAATAAAGGTGAGAGCAGAAATAAATAATTTGAAAAACAGAAAAACAACATAGAAATGAAGAAACTAAAAAACAGTTATATTAAAAAAATATTTTTTAAAAAAGTGATAAACCTTTAGCCAGACAGACCAAGGGGGTGATGGGAAGAAAGATACACAAGATTAAGATGAAAAGGGGAACATAATTGCTAATCCCCAGATATTAGGAAATTAATAAGGGGAACATTAAGCACAACTTAATGAACATAAATTGAACAATTTAAAGGCAATGCATTAATTCTTCTTAAGAGACAAAATGCCAAGGCACTCAAGATGAATAACCTGAATAGTCCTATGTCAGTTAAATAAACTGAATTAAGGGTTAAAGCCTTCAGATAAAGAAATCTTCAGGTTTAGATGGTTTTCTTAGTAAACTCAATGCAATATTTAACTGTAACAACACAAATGATTATACCCAAATTCTTCTAATATATAAAATAGTAGGAAACGCTTCCCAACTCATGAGGCTAGCATGACACTGACAGCAAAATTAGACAAATATGTAACAGGAAAAGAAAATTATAAACTAATATCCCTAATGATCATAGATGCAAGAGTTCTTATCAAAATAATTGCAAATGAAAGTCAGCAATGTATAAAAGTGATATTACATCATTAAAAAATGGGCATTTTTCTCAAGAATGCAAGAATAATTCCACATTTGAAAATCAATTAGCAATTGTTATCAACATCCATTCATGGTAAAAAAAAACAAACAAACAAAAACCCTGCCTCAAACAAAGCATAGGAACTAATTTTCTTTGCTAGTAAATGGTATTACAAGAAAACTTACACCTCACTTTACATTTAACGTTCAAAGACTGAAGGCTTTCTTCCTAAGATCAGAAACAAGGCAAAAATGTCTGTTATTACCTCTAATTGTTACAGGAGGCTAGAAGCAGAGGAAGACATGTCTCAACTGCTAACCCAGCAGTCCTGGGCCTGGTCTGATAATATTGCCAAGTTTTCCAATATCACAAGAAAAGTCCTTGGAATTGCATGTGTCCTTTCCATTGCCTAGGAAGGAAAGGTTTTGAAACTGTTTACAACCAAAGGCCTCAACGGCCGGCCAGAAAGGGCCCATAAAGACAAATGGAAGAAGTCCATTAACACCTTTGAGTGGCCATGCCCCAGTCATGGAAAGCAAAATCCACCTTTTCCTGTCAATCAATATGTAACTTCTACACCCTCCTCTGGCCAACTATATTAGTCCTCAGAAAAATGAACTCCCATCCTTACTGCCCTTGGCCCTCGGGTCCCCAGACCTCAGGCTCCTGGCCTCTGGCCACACTAGGGCGAGCTTGCCACCCCAGCTTTTGACCACCCTTGGTTTTGCTCTCCCATTAATTAATAAATTTTGCATGCATGCGAATACTCTCTGATCTGTAATTCTTTACTGCATTGGTGAGAAAAGCCAGGGTTTCTCTGACAACATAATTAACATACTAAAAGTCTTATTTTGTATGATAATGAAAGGGGAAAAAGCACCCATAGAGAGAGAAATAAAATGATCTTTATTAGCAAACATCATGGCAGTCTACATGGAAAATATAAATGTATATTCATACATAAAATTTAACTAACTTCATGTCAAGGAAACATACAAAAATCAATTATATTTCCCATAATAATATGTCAATTCTCAACAAAATGATTTATAAAATTATGTACAATGTTGTAATTTAAAAATGTATATCTGATCAAAGGCAAGGACCAAGGAGGCCTCCTGAGTCTCTGCAGTAAAGAACACATTTAGTGAAGATACAGGGAAGATTCTGAGACTTTTCCCAATTTGATTCCTGCTGTGAAAAGTCTTTAAAACTCGCTAGGGACTACTGTGAACCTTCTCAGCTATGGAATGTGACATTAGGATTAAAATCAAAGCATTGTAAATTATTTCCACATACTAGTTTCTGCATTAATTAGAAATTTTTGGCCCTGGCTGGTGGCACAATGGACAGGCACCAGCCTGCGAACCCAAAGGTCGCTGGTTCAATTCCCAGCCAGGGCACATAACCAGGTTGCAAGCCAGGTCTCCCGCAAGGTCTGTAGCTGGAGGCAGGTGAAAGGCAACCATACAATGATGTTTCTCTCCCTCTCTGCCTCTCTCTCTTCCTCTCTCTCTAAAAATAATAAATAAAATCTTAAAAAAAAAGAAATTTTTGTGTGCCATGACACTTCTTACACTTCTGTAACATTAAATGTCAATTTGTAAGAAAGTATATAACATATAAATAAGTTATATTTTCAGGCAAAACTATGAATGATTTTTATTTAAAACAAGTTAGATCGCTCTAAGAGTTTCGGTTTAAACGCCTCTAAGACAGTAACTATGTTTTTCATAAATTGGCAAAAGTTCCATGAACCAGTATGATGAGAAAGTGTAGAAAGTGTTGTGGAAGCTCTGTAAATGGTAGTCCATAACTGTACGCAGGAGTGCATGTCGGCCATGAACTCCCAAATGTCAAAATGGTTCCTCATCACTTATCCCCTACAGTTTCTCTGTTGCATACCACATTGCTGAAAATACTACTGATCAACTTAAACTACTTTACAACATTAGAAAATTGGGTGTTTTAACATTAAAGTAGAGAAATAGAGATTTCTCTATTCTCTTCAGATATCAGACTATAAGGCAACATTTGGCTTGTATGAATACTGGGGAAAAAATGAGCTGGATATGAGCAACAGTTGATACCTCCACATTAGAGATATGTTCTTTGATTTGAAGAAAAGAGGTATTATATTATTTTGAGTCCTACCATGGTGGCTAAGCACTTGGGAAATGCGGCACCAGCACTGTAATTAGGAGATTTTGATTGGAGCCTGTGGGAAGAAATAGGGGAAACTGAACCTGATACTCATGAGCTAACCTGGAAAATATTCACAGGCTAGTAGCCCATGAGATTTCCTGATAAAGCAAGTGCAAATCCTGTCAGAAGGAAATGGTTGGAAAATAAGTCTCTGTGGGTCTCCTGTGGAGAGTGCCAGGTGATACTTGCACATGCATGTAGTGGGTTACGTGAGCAGAGCCCCTCATTATGTCACAGACAATCTTTTCCAGGATGTTTGTATAGCAAAAAAGCCTTGGAAGATATGAGATGGTGTCTCACTGGAGATTAATGGTTCTGTTTGTCTATTAACTAATATAATAAAGGTGATAAATCCCTCTGGATTATAGGACAGGCATGCTTACTCATCATCATAGAAGAGTTCAGTTCTCTAAACTCAAGGTTTCCATCACATAACCCCCTACATATGCAGGTATTTCCTGGCCCTCTTCCCCTAGTCCTCTGAGAATTTGGACCTGGGAATCCTGCCCAAGAAAATTGACTGATCCTCTAGTGACTGCTATTGCTATGAGAAATAAAGGCTTTTTTTTCTTTGATCCAGGAGTGTTATATCTTCTGCCAGTATCTATGAAACTGTGGCAGGGCAAGTTAATAGCTTGCAAGTAGGGTAAAATGTAGGACCCTTTGTGTTCTAGCCTTTTAAAGGGACAATTAGCTGTGACTATTAACATTCAACATGCATATGCAATTTGACCCAGCCATTTTACTTCTAGGTCTCTAATTTAGAGTCATAGTCTCCCATAAAAATAAAGGCACACTAGGATATTTATTGCAATATTATTTAGACTTAAATATACACATAGAAAAAAACCTTCTAAAGATCTTAAATAAATCTCAATATAGCCAAATCACCACATAATAGTTGTTTTGATAAACAAAATCTTACAAGTTCAGTAAAAAAGATAAAATAAAATAGCAGCATGAGACAAAATAAATATAAAAAATTTTAGGCCCTGGCTGGTGAATCAGTGGACAGGCGCTGGCCCCGGAACCCAAAGGTCACTGGTTCAATTCCCAGCCAGGGCACACAACCAGGTTGCAAGTCAGGTCTCGAGCCAGGTCTATAGCTGGAGGCAGGTGAAAGGCAACCATACATTGATGTTTCTCTTCTTTTCTTCCTCCCTCCCTGCCCCTCTCTCTAAAGGATTATGAATAAAATCTTTTTTTTTTTAAAGAAAAATCTTAAAAAAAATTTTAAACCATGATATAATAGGTTTACATTATATAATTAATCACAGTAAAAATATAACAGTTTTGTTGCTGTTTTAAACAAAGTTAAATTACATCATTTTAACTTAAAAAATTAACTACTTTATTACAAAGTGAATTCTGCATTTTTGAAAAATCACTTAAAAATGACTGCTGACATGTTATCAAAGCAGTTCTATCAATGACAAAATAATTTCCCATCCCTCATATGTTGGTTAAATTATAGGGCATCTATATTATGTGAAATGAGGCCAGCCTATGTGTACTTAGGTGGGAAGATTTTCTGGCCATATGTTAGGTGGAAGGAAGCAAACTCAAGTGATGCAAACTTGAGTGATGCTCTGGTATAAACCATGCATATAAAAACACCTCTAATGATCAATAGCTTTAAGTTATCAGAATTGGTTGGATTTTAACAACATCAATATACATATTTTTGAAAGAATGTATGCACCCACATGTTTATTATAGCATTATTCACAATAGCCAAGATCTAAAAACAGTTCAAGTTTCCATCAGTAGATGAGTGGATAAATAAAACTATGGTACATTTACACAATGGAATATTGCTTAGCCACACAAAAGAAGGAAATCTTCCCTATTGCAACAGCATGGGTGGATCTGAAAAGCATTATTCTAAGTGAAATAAGCCAGTCAGAGAAAGACAAGTACCATTTGATTTCACTATGTGGAATCTAATGAAGAATATAAAGTAACAAAATAGAAACAGACCCATAAATACAGAGAATAGACTGAGAGCTGTTCTCTCACATACACATAACATAATTTTGAATGGAAAAAGCAAGTGAGAGATAATTCAGGTATGATAATATTTTAATGACAGTTAGAAAACAAAAATTAAATTTGTGTGTGTGTAAACATATGACAAAACATTATAAAAACCAACACAATGGTAAACACAAAACAGTCCATGTACATATTTGTTGGGGACAGGTGATGAGGGAGGTAAGGAATAGCCTCCACATAAATGAAACCAAGTTGATGGTATTTTAGTTCTTTAATTAGGTGCTTGTTCATGATTATTTACTTTCTTACTTGCTTTATAATTTATAAATACATAAGCAAGACGATGTATATTCTTTCCATATGTATCAAAATATTACATACCTATGTGGAGGTACCTTGCATATCACTAACCATATTTTTATTGAATAAATGTTGATGGAGTGTATTTGTCTTAGTTATTAGAAGTTTTATTGCAAAGAGAGACCTAATTCTGCCTGTTCAGGCTTTTTGTTTTTGGAGTAACTAACACAATCTGTGTCAAAGCCCATGTGACCATATGCAAAGCAGGATGACAAGGTCTTCCTGAGTACCTTTCAAGCAAGCAGCAATATTTGCTTACCCGATGCCTTTCCACAATTGTGAATTATGATTTTAAGAAGTATTCCATACCAAGAATAAGCATAGGTGCTACTGGAAGCTTCAAGCTGTGTAATGGAAGTGAGGATTATTTTTTATGGCCCATGGTTTCTATGAATAGAATTAACCACACACCAATTATCGCCTCATTGAGAGGATAAGTCACTGTGACATCTACAGCTGAGATCAAACTCATTTCTTTTGCAATGCAAATTAATTAGAGTTGGAGGGAACTACACTGAAGGGCTAGGATGCACTGCGCATTTGAAAACGTACTTTAAGCAACTGGGATGGGGGATGCCTTCCAATTATTGTGCAAGTACTTTAAAGGAATACTTTCAAAATAAAGCATTCAGAGAGTCAGAGAAAGTATCCTCTTTTTGAGATGGCTGTAATTAAAGGGACATAGAAATTTAACAGGTACATTACTTATTTTTAACTGGCAAGTGGGCTCTACAGAAAGGGTTATCTTTACTTTAAAGTGTGTGTTCCTGGGTGGTGAATAAAGATGGTTGGCTTCTTATCATAGCTCAGAAACAGATCAGATAAATATGCCCACCAGCCTATTTGGACACAGCAGTAGGTATTGCCATCTGCTCCCAAATATGCCTGCAACCGTGTAGCTCTTCCATTTTGGCACCAGATTCATGGGGAAGAGCATGATGTCCTAAGATATACTGATTTCTGAAAAGAGCCTTGAAAATGTGTCCCTAGTGACACAGGGTGTCAATAGCTAGGTTTATTTTAACCACTACTGTTTCTTTGGGGGAACACCAATGTCACAATTATTGTTCTATTCCAGGACAGGATGACATGACCCAGAAAATTTTAACAATCTATTGAAATAAGGAGGTAGATAGAACATTGCTCAGGAAGATAATCACATTTATTTTGTCAGCAAAAATTTGGAGACAAAAAATGAATACTATTTGCATCTTTACAGGCAAGGTAAAAAGTCTTGGGGAAATAGAAGGGAATGTTCCTGTTCTGCTTTCTAGGATATTTCTGGGCAGGTACACTCCCTCTTTCAACATTATTGAATATCACAGATGTAAGAATCTGTAGTGAACTCATCATGGTATAATGTATAGCTCCTAATTGTAAGGATTTCCTGACCTCATATATTACTAACTTTGATTTCCAAATTCTCATTTGCACTGCATATATAATCATTCATAGTAATTTGATTGCTTAATACTTTATATTAATTTGATTCACACATAGTTTCATTGATATAAAAGCAGGATTAAGCATTTAATTTATAATAATTTATAGATATTTAGAAAAAATAAAGATGAACAAAATTTTATCATAGATTATCCAAAAAGTTCATAAGAAATTTAAACCCATTGGACACTATAAATGAAGAGAGAATAGAGCAGAGCAAGAACTTCAACAAATGAACAATGACAATGTTCAGCAACTAAACAACTAGAACTGCAAAAATAACCAAATATTTTTCAGAAAGACTCTAACTTAAAAAGATGGTCAGGAATTCAATTGCTGAGTAAAATTTAGGATATTAGGTAGATACTCATTTTTCATTTTCAAGAAGAGAGACAGAACATTATTTACAGAGCAATGATGCTCTTGAATGAGCAGAAGAATTTTTCTGGCAGCTCTGTAAAAATACACCTGCACAGATATGATTAACATCCTTACCTACCATAAAATCAAGAATGAAGCTGGAAGGGGATTCTGGAGATATTCTTGATGCATTAATGAGGCAGCGGAGCAGGAAATGATGATAAAACCAAAGTGTCTGCACAAGATTGTCATAACTGACATTTATTAAATTGAGAAACTAATTAGCAAATTATCTTTTGTAGCACCTGATTTTTAAAAAATTCTGAAGCATCAAAACCATGCCATTATCCATAAACAACTTGGGGAGCTAAAGACTTGAGACAATATGCTTCTATCACTTACGCATGCTACCCCGTCAGTTATTCCTAAATAAACATGTAGTTCATGTCATACCATAAGTGGGGATATTTTTACTTTAAATCTTTAATGTTGGAGGGAACTATTTCTTGACTGAACATGTAATAAATCTTGTCTCAACTATTCCAGAATTCTGGGATTACTAACAATTAAAAAACAGTGAATCACTAACCTGAGTAATTGATGAGTTAAATACTGCCATTCCCCGATATGCTAACAAGATTTCAGGTTATACTTGAATGGTACTTAAAAACAACAATGAAAACACAACCACAACTCTTTGGGGTTGATTTCATTTATAGTTTATAAATGATAAAATTAAGCATCTAGCAAGACAAAAATTATACTAATCAGTATTTTAAAGTCAAGCATACAGGACCTCTTTTTAAATTTAGATATTTGCCTGGATTTATATAAGATTAATGAAAATTACAGCTAGAGTTCTTATCATACATGTTTTACAAATACGTAGGTTAAATTGCTACTCTATTTTTTGACTCGATTATTTTCTATTTTTTAAAAAGATTTTATTCATCATTTTTAGTGAGCAGGGAAGGGAGGGAGGAAGAAAGGGAGAGAAATGTCAATGCATGGCTGTCTTTCACCTGCCTCCAGCTGGGGACCTGGCTGGAGGCCTGGTTTGCAACCTGGTTATGTGCCCTGACTGGGAATTGAACCAGTGACACTTGGGTTCACAGGCCAATGCTCAATTCACTGAGCCACATCATCCAGGGCTTGCTACTCTATTTTTTAGAGTTTTTTTTTTTTTTTAAATTTTCAAGAGAGGCATGACAGAGTATTTCCTGTCATCCAGAGAAGAAACAAGAAAGAAGAAGTTATGATGTGTTTCTATTTTATTTTAAATTACCAATCTGTGACCACCAACAGGTATGCTTAGGTAGGGGCAGTGATCTAAGCAGGAGAAAATGGCCAATTTGAACCACTGAATCCAAGTCATGCTGCTTGAAACACAGCTTCTTCCAAGT
The DNA here is from genome assembly GCA_004026585.1 of Noctilio leporinus. Classification (NCBI taxonomy): domain Eukaryota; kingdom Metazoa; phylum Chordata; class Mammalia; order Chiroptera; family Noctilionidae; genus Noctilio; species Noctilio leporinus. The sequence goes on from PVIW01001941.1 coordinate 73,425, forward strand.
CATCCACAGAAAACTGCCAGCTAAGGGATGTAGGTAGGGAGAGGCAGCCTTCAGCCATTGGCATTAACCAGTACGTAGGCCAGTTCTGTTCCAAGAACCTAATCATCACAATCAGCATGATAGCAACTCACCCTTTCATTGATTCTGAGCTGAAACACTAGCTTTCCCATCATGGTTATTCATTACTTAGAAAATTTAGCCCATGTGGAAAACATTTTCTTAAAAATAAGAGACTACAGTAGTTTTACCATGTGATCATACATGGACATTACTATCTATAGTGATTTTGAACCCACTGAAAAAAATGATAGTTTAGTAAATTGAGTTGGTGGTTTTCTTTCAGTTTTGAAAATAGCACATTGAGAAAAAATAAAAATGACACATAAAAATTAGCTACAAAGACAAGTTTGTGACTTGCTAAAATTTTTATTTGGTGGGGTTAGGTAATTTTTAAAAATATAACCAATGTGACTTTCTGATGGCCTGCCCTCAGGCATGATTTGATGAAAGGGGCTTTAAGAGAAGTCTTTTAGTCACTTAATTTCCCTAGGGAAGAGTACTTCTTCTGTTTCACTGTGCCAACTTCATGGACAGCATAATGATGTTTTATAAATTATCTCAAAACAATGTTTTAAAAAAATATCCATGTACATTAGAGAGAAAGAGAGAGAGAGAGAGAGAGAGAGAGAGAGAGAGAGAGAGAGAGAGAGAGAGAGAGAGTTCTGTGGGAAGTGACCTCACAGGGTGAGCTGATCACAAATTCCCAATTGGGCAGGTGAGAGTAGTAATGTTCCAGGTATATAACTCCTTTAGAGAAAGGCTTTACACCAGCGCTGTCCATTATTCCTGCACATCTAGGTTAACACACCTTTGAAATGCCAGAAGTAACATTCCTGAAAGGGGGTAATCAACTTCAAAAGGACGCATAATCATGTTAACTATCCTGTAATCCAATTCCAGGCTTGCTTTCTCTAATCTTCCTCCCTGCCATCCTTTAATATCAAATGTAGAAAAGAAGCTGCAAAACTGTTATTTTCAGGAATCTTTGAGGCCTTGCTCCCTGGCATATGTCATCAGTCTGATTCAAATAAAACTCTTACAAAAATTTTCTATAGGTTTGAGCATTTTTATAGTAACATCCATCAGGCCTCAGCTTGAGTTAGAGTGGAAAGATCTTGGTAATTTTGGATTAAAAGAAAATGTGAAATAAATAACTATGTGATAGATATATAAATTCAATGAAAATGTATTATTTTAAAGAAAATAATTGTCAAAGGTAGCTCTTGGATTAAATTTCATTAAAAAAAACATAAAATGTAATTTTATTTGTTAAATAGTCTCTTCTTGAGCACACCCTATCCACTTGCATTTTATTTTATTTTATTTTTAAAGAGTTCATTTATTATTTCCAGAAAGAGAGGAAGGGAGAGAGGGAGAGAAACATCAATGTATGGTTGCCTTTCACCTGCCTCCAGCTATGGACCTGGCTGGAGACCTGGCCTGCAACCTGGCTATGTGCCCTGGCTGGGGAATTGAACCAGTGACCTTTGGGTTCACAGGCCGGTGCCTTATCCACGTTTCTACCAGCCAGGGCTCCACTTCCATTAAAAAAAAAAACAACAAACAAAACTAATATTTGCAAGTACTGAAACTCCGTTGGAAGATGAAGCAGTTCTCTTATACACAAAACCATAGTCAAAATTGATTTCAATAGCTCAACAAAACAGAAGACACTGCAGAAACAGGAGAAGCTTTGAAAACCAAGTTGTTACCCTTTTGTAAGAGACATTTATATTTGTAAAGAAAGTCTCCAGTTCCAAGAGTGTTTTCCTCTTTGTACTAGGAAGAGAATGACCACATTTCTAAAAACACTTTATCAGTGGAGAAGGCACTGATTTAGATATGCAAAACAACCAAACCCTTGTTTATTGTGCTTTTCCTGGTAATGCCCCATAAGGACTTGCTAAGCCCAACATTTTTTTTTAAATGTGTATGTATTTTTAGCTGGAGATTGTGTCTTGAGACATTTTGGGGAGTTACTCAGTATTCTTGGATCTCTCCCATGTATATAACATGGAATACATGTTATTAAGTGTCTGTTTTCCCCCTGATAACCTCAGAGTGAACAAAAATGGGGATCTGTAATATATCCAACAACTTCAGTGACTGAAAGTAATTTCACAAGGTTATTTGATCATAATTTTTAACTGGGCAAGTCATGGAGGGTAGTCACACTCCAGGCTTATAATGGATAGGACTAAGCAAGCCCTATCCATTGTTTTGGTGCATCTACATTGTTAAGCATACCTTTGAGAAGCTTCTTTTTCAGACTACTTGGAGTGTAATCACCCTCAAGAGGGTGCAAAATCTTGGTTACTGTCCTGTATTCCAATCAGAGATATTTCCCTGTCTTGCCTTCAAACCTTCATGTAATCTTCCTTACATTCCCCTCTTAGTTCCAAAAGTATAAGAAGAAATGCAAAACTATCACTGCCTAAGAATTTGTCACCTTGTTTCCTGTCATGTTGTCAGTTTGGCTCAACTAAACTCTTAAAAAACTTCTCTATAGATTTGGACAATCCAACATTGACAGGGGCCTCAGCCAAGAACTTAGAAAAGTAAAGGAAATATTGAATCCTCCCTTACAGAGGTCATGTCACAAATATTCAACTCTGCTGTTGGGACATCAAAGCAGCCATACAATAGTAAATGAATGAGTGCAGCTGTATTGCAACAAACATTTATTTATATGCATTGGAACTATAAATTCATATAATTTTCATGTGCTATAATACATGTTTTTCTTTGGAAAAAATATCCCAAACATTTAAAAAAGTATGAACCATTCTTAGCTCATAGGCTGTACAGAATAGGTGATGAGCAGGTTTGGCTGATAGACCATAATGTGCCAACCCATGAAGTAGATAATGAAGTCTTAGTTTATAAATACACTCCGTTCATACTCAGGTATCTGTTTTGTTAAGGCTATTTGAGGTAATCAAGTTTGTAAAATGGTTATTGCTAAAGCAACGAAAGCACACTGTCATTTTCACCAAATGCCCCTGCTGTCCAACAAAGCAAGTGCTGTGAGAACTATTTTAGATAGTATCTTGTTAGGGCCTTGTGAAATGGGAGCTTGAAAATAAGTTTTCATGGTGAATTGCATTGAATGATTTGGTGCTCAGTGTCTACTAATTTTCTGCCTCATTGATATCAAATGACTCATTCATTAATTTATTCACTTAGTCAATCCTTTGCTCATTCTATCATTCTACTTTAAATGTCAGTTACTTTCCTAAACACTGGGGAAACAGGTACTTTAGACATGATTCCAGAACTGTAAGACGTTATAATAGCTGTTACACAAACAAATCGATGTCTGGGTTCCATTGTGATAATTGTGAGATATAAGAAGAGAATCCCAGGATCCCATGGAAGAGAAAGGATACCTTGGCAAGGCAGAAAGGGCAATGAAGATTTCAGAGGGACAAATCTGTTGGAGACATTTAAAGATGAGAACACCAATTGCCAATAGCCTCAAATAACACATGTCCTATTTATTTACCCAATAGTGTGCCAACACAGGGCCTGTATATTCTATTGTTACAGAATTTTAAGCACAAAAGATGTTTTCCTGATAACCTATTTGGATTCTAAAATTTAGAGAAAAAAGTGACCCTGAGATGAAAAGGTAGAAGTTCAAGTTCACCCAGTTCTTCAGAGTGGTCTTATTAAGCTTCAAAGTTCTTCAGTGCCAACTCAGTGTTGATTCTATTGTACTAAGCATTTCTTGACTCTTTCATAGCCTTTTCCTAAAAGTACATTATGTATTCCCTCTTTTATATGCAGATTCTCTAAGTCAACTTTCGCCACTCTTATCTTTTCTTCACTGATTCCTTAATGACTGTAGTTGATAAAAATGGAGAAAATGCAATAATGCTCAAACAATGTTACCTTTTTGGGGTTTTCTGCTGATGTGAAGTAAAAATACAATTATCTCAGCTCTCAGACTCAGCATATTATGTTCTTCATTCCAGGTTAGCCCATAAATTGCAATTATCGTCATTTGTGTTTCTCACAAGATTATCGGTGAGTGAGCGCTTCATCAACTAAAATCAGAATTTCCCATGGCACAAAACAAAACACTTGCAAAATGATCTAGGCGACTGGATTAAACATATGAATGAGAGCACTACACATTGAAAATGTTCAGAGGATTATTAGTTTAGCTTTTCAAATCTATCCAAAGTAAAATTGATGTTGTTCTTCTTAGGTATAAGTACCATTTTGGGGTTTAAAATTTTGCATTTCTGACTTCTTGCTCTTTAAGTCTTTCACCATTTTTAACACTTTAGAGCAGGATCCACACTCTTCCCTCACTCCCCCCACCCCCACCCCCAGTGCTAAATGCACATTGCCCTGCTCCACACAGGGTTCCTCCTGATATGTGGGGGATGGGGCGGAAGGGAGGGACACAGGGTCCTAAGGCAGAATCTCTGTAAAGCTACAGGGTCCTAGAATGTTGGGATTCTCTTCTAGAGTGCCATCATTTAGAAAAGCATATGACTAGCATACCCAGATGAACTGCAAGGGACTAAACATCACAAGTACAACTTAAACAGTTCTCTGTCAAACATTGCTCATCATCCTAACTGTTATTACTCAGGGAGTCATTGTGATGTTCCAGGGCTTCAAGCATATTATTTCATTTAATCAACACTGAATCTTATAAAACAGTTACTGTGATCTCTGTGCTTCTCAAATCACCTCTGCAGAGCAGGGAAGGACACAGAATTTGGATGCTAAACTTGTAATATCAATAACAATAAAAAGTAATAATGGGTTTGCACTACTTTCCATGTTTAAGAGATTCTTCTAAGTGCATTAGTACAGTACTTTCCATGTGTTAATTTATTTAATGTCCCCTGCATCCGTAAAAGTTATTATCATCATCATCGTGAAACTATAAATTTAGTTGCATAATATGCTTAATGTCAAAATGAATAAATGGCAGAACAAAGTCTTGAGCCTGGATGGCCTAACTCTGGAGGTCAAGTACTCAGCCACTACTCTACACTGTAAGAGAAGCCTGCATGAAGGGCAGCCAAGGGAACATACTCACCTTGACTCCCAAACTATCTTCCATAGACAAAAAAGTCTCATTTGCATGGCCCTACCTAACTTTAATAGGGGTATCACTTAGCAAAAGGATTCATGTCATTGAGCAAATGCTATGGTTGGTGGTTTAAATGTTTATTTTTATATTATAAACTGTTTACTATATATATAATAAACATATATATATATGTTATACATATAACATAAAATAACTCTTTTCTCTGCTTCTTTTGTCCTGAAATCTATGCCTTATTCATCTTCTTGGATTGCGATTGTTAGGTAGTCTTTCTTATTATCCTTGAAAATACTTCTGCATAGACAGTGATTATCTGTCTAAATTATCTATCATCTATCATCTATCTATCATCATCTAGCTAATGTTTATAGTAATTTAATCTACACCTTATGGGAGGCCTATAGGTCTCATTGAGAGAATATACTCCAGGGAGAGCCAGCATTTGAAATCTTCTATTCAGAGGCATGCATTCTAAAGGTATGCACTTTAGTTATCTTTATCTCACTAATATTCTTGTCTGACTAACATTAGAATAGCATAACGGGTATGAGAAACTATTTTTCATGACTTATATGAGTGACAGAAGTATTATGTGGACTCTCCTGCCCTTGCAGGAATGAAGTGTAAGAATCCAGAGACCAGGTTACCTCTGTCTTTTTGAATGGGGCCTAAGGCCAGATTATGAGTATCTGTGTCACCACACTTAATCTTGCTGCCAGAGTCTTTGTGGCATATGCCTGAAGCAAGTCTTCCACACAGGTGGGATCAAAACATTAATAAGGAGCTAATAAGGAGCTTACAGGTGCATGCTTGTTTGCCAGTGAAGGCATGTATGACCCTCCTTCTGTTCATCTGGCTTTAGTGTAACATGGTTATAGGAGAGGACTTAAAACACTTCTCTGCTTCAACTCTTGGAAGTTCTAGTTAGCATAAAGAACCTAACTGTGAATGCTCCGTGGTCTTAGATCAATTGGTGTAAGTACACATGTCAGTGCATGGGTGACCACCCCCCACAAGGGAGTAGTGAAATGCAAGGAATGAAGCAGGCGGCAGAATGGGGCTGCCAACTGCTTATATATGGGCTTATTTGTCCTTGTCCCTTAGGTTGGAAAGTTTTCCATCCACAAATTCTCCTGAATTTCTTACTGGTGAGCAAGCCATTTGTCTTCTGTCCCAGAGATGGTTACACATTATTTATGATCCACACTTAACTACAGTTGTTCAGATCCCTGTCACCTCCAGGATTGATGGTTAAAATGCACTCTACTTTAGTCTACCCTCTTCAGCTTACATGCCTTTATTTGTTCTTTGAAAGCTTGGGCTGTATATATTTCATGGGGAAATCCGGTTTAAGTGCTCTTCTTTTTACTTTTTTATGGGTGACAAATGTTCAAGCCACTTTTCCCCTCAAAATTTCCATCATTATTGCCTCCCCCTTTCTTCCAGGGCTGCCATGCTTCTTTCTCACATCTCTAAATAAGAAAGCCATTTAGTAAACAATGTCATAGATACTTTTCCAAGCCCTTAGGGCTTCAATCATCCAACACTATTTCTAAGCCTTTAGAGCCATGACTGTCTTGAATTATAGGTTTTCATTTAAAATTTATGTTGTTTGCTATTGTCTATATGAATTAAGCATTATCTGCTCAGAGTGGTATTTCTTTAACTTTTCTCCTTCTTACCTTTTGTTTTTATTTTCTTCTCTGGATTTGGCCATACACTTTTTCAACTAAGAGTGAAGATATCAGTCTTGACTGAATAGCTCAGCCATTTAAAATATTGTCCCAATATGTCAATTTTGTGGGTTTAATCCCCAGTCAGGGCACATATGTGAATCAACCAATGACTACATAAATAATTGGCACAAAAAATCAATATTTCTCTCTCTCTCTCTCTTTCCCTCCCTCCCTCCCTCCCTCCCTTCCTCTCCCTTTTCCACTCTCTAAAATCAATTGGGAAAAAAAGAGTGAGGTTATATTGTAGAACAAAAAAAATCTCCACTTGACGCAGTCCAAAGTAAATAAAATAGTATTAATAAGAGCACTTGCATTAATTTAGATAGATGATGCTACAATGTAGCAACAAATAATTCAAAGTAACAACATCGATACAATTTCTCACTCATACAAAGTTCACCCAAGGTTGAGGGAAAGTCTAGGACAGCTTTCTTCCATTCAGTACTCAGGGTTCCTGGCTGTTTTCATCTTGTGGTTATACCACTTAAAATACTTTGTCTATGTTTCTCCAAGTCAATGGAAGTGATAAAAGGTCATCTAGTGGATTTTTAGAATCTCATCCATATTACTTTCCTTCACCATAAAGTCCAGACCTAGTTAGCAATGTTGCTTATCTGCAAATGGGATTATGAACATCAGGTAAGTAGTGACTGTCTCTGCCTAGTGTTTTCATAGAGGGAGACCTATGTCACTGCTGAGGCCCCCTAATATGAATGCTACTCAGAGCAAAGAGATTCTTAACTCATCATAATTAAGATGTATTGTATCTATTGCTCGGCATTATCCCAGTAAGAAATTGGCATCTTCACTTAGTGATACGTATGACTGACATCTCATCAAACTGAATTCAGTTTCTCTTCCTCCACCTCCACTCCTTGCAATGTGCTAAATAAAGAACTCCAGCATTTTATGCAATAGTCAGCCTATTCCTCCCTTTAGGCAAGAATCATAATGATATTGGGGTGGAGGGGGAAGGTTTGGTGAGCTCCTTTAATGGTGGCAATGAGTGACGAGGGCAGTCTTCCAACTGGCCCTCTGTATCTATAAGATTGTATCCTGCTCTGCATCAGCATCTTGAGAATTTTAAAACAGTGTCTGAACTTCGAAATCTTGCTAAGCTTGTTATACCTTATCTACATCTATGTACAGATTAAAAGCAAAGTCTTTAAAAATGCAGCTTCTGTGGGTTTCGACAACTGCAGGCAGGAAATGGAAAAGTTGGGGTGCTGATGAGTGATGAAGAAGCTAGGTTCTGGTGTCATTCATGTCCGGGCTTAAATTCTCTCACTGTTGCCTATTAACCACTTGATCTTGAGTGAGTTAGCCTCTGAATCCTTTTGAAATGGAGATGCAAAAGCATACCTTAGTAGTGGCACTGGCAGGGTGGCTCAGTTGGTCAGGGCATTGTTCCTATATGCCAAGGTTGAAGGTTCGATCCCCAGTCAGGGCACATACAAGAAGCAACCCATGGATGCATAACTAAGTGGAAAAATAAATGAATGTTTCTCTCCTACCTTTCTCCCTTCCTTTCTCTACCACCCCCAACATCAGTTTAAAAAAAATTAAGCAAATGTATATTAGCAGTACATGCTCTTAGAAGAATTTGATGAATAATGTCTCTCAGTATAACTGTTAATCTAATAACTATAATAATTATAACACAGAGGAGAGGAGAAGGGCTACAGGTAAACAGAGGAGATAGTCTACCCAATTTTAGCAGTAGAAGGATTTATAAGATGTTTCCTGAAGATATTAATATTCTGTTAATGATAACACAAGTATTAACCACTGAGATTGATATTCCAGAGATTTGAGGCCTCTTCTCATATTCTTCTTGGTTGGCATCTTTCCAAAATTTTTCTTCATCTTTCTGCTAATGGTTGGGAATGGAGGTGTTTAATACCAACTTCTACTTTCATTTTGATTTTTTTTAAAGATTTTATTTATTATTTACAGAGAGAGGGGAAGGGGAAGAGGCAGAGAGGGAGAGAAATATCAACATATGGTTGCCTTTCACCTGCCTCCAGCCACGGATCTGGCTGGAGACCTGGCTTGCAACCTGGTTATGTGCCCTGGCTGGGGAATTGAACCAGGGACCTTTGAGTTCACAGGCCAGCACCTTATCCACTGTGCTACCAGCCAGGGTTCATTCCGATTTTGTGTAGAGATGGTGGCCTCTGATATGAGGGGGAAATCAGAGAGTGTACCAGAAACACTACATGAGGAACAATTGCAAAGAAAGCTCTGGTGCTGAGAGTCAATATGTAGAACAAAGATGAGAGAGCTGTTTGTATTAAGGCCACAGACACAGAGAAATAGCAATATGTGGTGGGTCTGAAAGGACTGGACCAATGAGCTTGGTACCACACCAAGGTTGGGATGTGAGCAGGATAGATATTATGTTCCTTATCACAGGAGGAAATCTGATAGCAGAAGAACAAAATAAATTTTACCTGAATCTCTCAAAGGGCTCTAAATCTTTGCTTGAAGTATGTTAGGATGTGTACTGTTATGTCCATGCTATTCTCAAATTCTGTCTTTGGCCCTTCCTCCACTTCACTTGCTCTCAATACTGATGACAGCCATATCAAAACCCTGGCACAGCTCTAGGACAGTTGTTCTCCAAGGATGGTCACCAGCCTCTCCAGCATCGTTGGAAATGTGACAGAAGTGCAAATGATTGGACCTCACTTCGTATTCAGAAACTAGAGCTGAGACCCTCAAAACCTGTGTTTTCCCAAGCTCTCTTGGTGATTCTGAGGCACACTCAAGTTCAAGACCCGTTGTTATGGAATATAGCACAGGTTACTCACATATCACAGTATGCTCCTCACCTCTCCCCTTCCCCATTTTTGCTGATGTATCCAGTTCCACTGTTCTTACATAAATGATTCCATAAGGCTAGTTGCTTGAGCAGAACTTGTCCTCTTCTCCTTCTTCATTCCTCAGATCAAATCACCAACCATCTGAATAACTCTCAAATTTATCCCTTCTTCTGTCCTTCTGAATAGATTACCATCAGCTCAGCATGGACTATTGAAAGGCCTTTTTGCTAAGCCACTACCTTATGTCCTGCTTTGTGTCAGGACAGAGTGAGCACACTATGGAATGCAGGACACATTCTTGCCATTTCTTGTTTTGTCAATGGTTTTATTAGAATATTGATACACCTATTTGTTCACATGTTTTCTTTTGCATTATAAAAGTCTTGAGTAGTTGCAACAGATGGTATGGTTCACGATGTCTAAATATTTACTATATGGTCCTTCACTGAAAAGGTTGTCTGGTCCCTGTGCTAGGCACTAGGTGCACATGCAGAGAAAGATGGATGCCATATATGTCCTCATGGAATTTACAGTTTAGGAAAACACACACACACACACACACACACACACACACACAAAACCCAGAAGATTATGTGAGCTATCTAGTTATCTGCATCAGGAGGGTATAACCTAGCCTGGGGGATCAAGAAAGGCTTTGCAGGGAAAGTGAGACAAAGCTGTTTTCCAAAGGATATGTGGCAATTCATCAGACAAAGAAAAAAAAAGAAAAGTCTTACAATCAGAGGAAATAACTGTTTTCATTCATTCATTCATTCATTCATTCATTCATATGAATTTCTCTCAGTACTTGGTATAGTCCTTAGCACATTCTACTTTTCCATGCTGTGGACTATCCAATAATCACTTCATAAAATCTGTTTAGAACAGAAATCTACTGATCCCTACCTTTTCAGAAAATTCCCCAGGTCACAATGATTTCTAGTTCTAGAATTGATTAGACACAACATAATATAGCAGTGGAAACTTTCTTCCTGAAAGCCCAATGCACACTCGGCGTGTCCCCGAAGTAGTGACTCAGATTGCATTCTACATCTGCTACCCAGTGACCTGGATAGAGTATTGGTGTAACAATCTTCGTACAGGTCTCTGGCAAAATGTGTATGCACCACTGGGTTTTCAAGGCGAATCATCTGCAATATCTGACATAATTTTCCTTATGTGTTCCTGTTTTCCCGCTGAAAATTACTTTTCTCTTTATAGACACGCTCAAGGAAACTATTTTTAAAAACTTTTAAACTCAAGAAACTCTACCTGAAATAATTATAGAGGCATTTACTTACTTTACTTCCCCTCTTTTTTAAGTTGTAAATACTAACTAAACAAATGTATCTCCTCATCAAAGACAGGGGCTTCAGAAGCACTTTTTCCTTCCTGTTCTGGGAGAAAAAAGGTGCAAAAACAGGGGCCAGGCCTGTCACTGGGAGGCGAGACTCAGATAATTTTCTGTAACCTTACTTGCATTTACTGCTGCCCTCCATCCTAGGTAAAACACAGATCCCACTCACTTTTCTGCTTACAAAGCTGTGTTAAAATAATTCCACCTGTTCGGAGCTGGCACTGATCCTTTTTGGCATGAAAAATGGAGGCATGGGGACTGTTAAAATGCGATCTCCCTTTCCAGCATGTTGCTGGGTGCCCTCCTTCAGCTAATAACTCCCCGCTATCCAAATAGTACATTTTCACTTCAGGCAGGATGTCTCCGGATGTCTGTTTAAGAGGTAGAAACGGGGGATCTGAGAGACTTCTTAATTTTCCCCTCAGTCTCCAACTTCTAACATTCCTCATGAATCAGACCATTGACTGCTAGCTGCCTTTTCTCTTGCACAGCCTGCTTTCCTTATCACCAGCATGACTTTCAATCTTGTTGCAGATCTAGCTGATTAAAAACACTGGCTTTGAGAAAATTCTCTTCCTTGAAAGTCAGTGCTTGCAGGAGATTAAGACTATTTATATTGTAAGGCACTCCCTTCAAAACCTCTGGTGGCTTTACTCTCTTGACTGATGCAAACCTCAGCTAATTCTCTTTATCCACATAATCCACTAGCTTCCAATATTCATCAAATGGTGAAATGAAAAGCTTTTAAGAAAGAGAATAAAATGTGCAGGCTTAAAATCACATAGAATTTTAGTCTTAATATAATTGTGAAAGAAATTATAAGGAAATCTGGGTTCTGAATCTTATTTCCCATGAAATAACTTGGAAGCAGATAAAAACCTTAAGACCATAGCAAATATATTTTGAACCTCTCGATTTACTTCAGCAGATATTTGGATCCCAAACTTTTGATGCAGAAAAAGAAATGGTTTTTATTCCTACATGATAAGATCATCTTAAGACAAACAACCCGAATCTTAGCTCCTGCTTCTTTCCTTTCTTTATATGCGGAACTCTCCATTGTATTACCTATCAGTCATGCTTAAATTAAAGCCATTAGATATTTAATATGCAGGGACCATCCAGAAAATACTAACAAATATGATAACTATAAAAAGGGGAACTTTTTTATCCTGAGGAAGTTTCACTATTACATTCAGTAGTATGGATGGATAGGGCTAGAAGACTAAGGGAAGCTAAGAGATTTAAAGCCAGTCTTTTCCAGGATTCAATCATCCCTATAATAGTAGGAGAAAGAAAATGTGGTGAGAAAGAGATATTTTTGAAATGGTGACATCTAGAACTCCATTTTTGAACCAAAGAAATTAATAGTTGGGCAGATTTTGCCCACCTATAAAATATGTGAATTGCAAGTGCTATTAATCATGCCTCTCCATTTAATTCCCTGCATTAGGGGTGACATGTAGATTGATCCTGTAGGGTTCTTACACTTGCTGCCAGTATGCCTCTAAGGACTAGCAAGTATTTTCCAAATATATTAGAAAAGTACAGCAGTTCTGTCCAAGAGAGTAAATAAAACAAAGCCTCAATTATGTTTATAGATGGCAGTATGCCATGGTTAAGTATCAATTAACTTAGTATTCCTTTAAAAAAGGTACGGGATTTGTAGCAAGAGAATATGAAAAGAAAGAATTACTTCGGGTGGGAGTTAACAAGTTTCTTTCCCAGGTTTCTTCTATATTTCATGAATAGGCTGTTTCAGGCAAGTGAAATAAAAGGGTGGGATCATTGTGAGAAAGCAATCTAGAGAGCTGTAAGCCACACCCTACTGACCTGAATTGTCAAACACAGAAACTATCTCTGAAGCTCAGTCAATGCAAACAAAACCAGCCGGCCACCGGCCAGTCACGGTCACCAGTCAGTTCTGAGGCAGATCACTCGGGTTTCAGCAGAGTGATCTGGATGCGCACAGGAATGGGTATTGATGGTCAAACAGTTGAAATGAGTGCATTTGTGTCTCTTGTGTGCCTGGCATTTGATAGCTCCACAGTCAAATAATGAACGCGCTGAGTTGTAGAAGGACAAGGGTCTTGTTTAGAAGGCTTGGCCTGGGAAAGGCCTCCTCCATGGGGGGAAATCTGTGCGGGGCCTGTTGAAATAGAAAACCTCAGGGGGAGAATTTGGTCTTGCAGACAGGTGCAACCTGAAAATATTTGACTAGAAGAGAGAGAGAGAGAGAGAGAGAGAGAGAGAGAGAGAGAGAGAGTAAGCAGGTTTTATCTTGGCTAAATATTTCTTAACCACATCAACAGCAGGAATATCGACATTTCCCCAATACCAATCCATAATCTAAGTGCTTGGGTTAGAGAAATTCTCATCATCCATTCCTGGGGATAAAAGATGCTTGACTTGTCTTCCTTTCCCCCACAAATTTACAGGACACTCCCTGACCAAAAGTTTTACCTGATCCCCCCACCCACCCCAAAAAAAAAAAAAAAAAAAAAAGAGAGAAATCAATATAAAGCTTTTCCCCAGGCTTAGTGTAGCGAGGCAGGTGGCCAGCACAGGGGGCCGGCACTGGAGGGGGACAGGTGAGCAGTGAGACCTGGTTTCGATTCACCCGCAGACCCTCGGTACAGTCTGAAAGCGGCGCTCTGAGTTACCCTGTGAAGCGCTGCCTCCCTTCATGGGGAGGACTCTGTGCAGATTATGGGGCCTCGACGGAAATGTTTTCCTCCTGAATCAGTGTTGTTTGTTGTTTGTTAGCTGTATGTTTATGCAATGGTCTGTCTCATGCTTGCGAGCAGACTTTAGAAAGGATCAAATTTAGGGGGGTCCAAACCCTGGCTGGATTGCTGTCATGGAGTGGAGTGTGGAATGGTTGCTTTCCTTACTTACACAGAGTCTGTGCTGCTGTTTCAGGCGAAAATAACTTCAGACTTTGGTAAATGCGTTGCTGGTGGTATATATATATATATATATATATATATATATATATATATGGGCAAGGGGTGTTGGGAGGTGATTATTTTCAAGCCATCTTTCAGATTTTTCCTGAACATTTTAGGTAAATTACTGGCAAACAAATGCTCCCCTACACCCAAAGGATAAGATTCGTCAAATGTATCTTCTTTTAACACCTTATGCTCTTCACTGCCAGCATTTGCCACAGTTTGTAGTATGTGCTTGTGACCCAGGAGCACAGTTTGCTCACTCCCAGCTCCCCAACAACCTACCTAGTACCTGGTACATGGTAGGAATTCATTAAATATTTGTCAAATAAATAATAAATGCCCCCTGGGGTTGGTAGAATGGCGGGGAAGAGCTTATGGTTTGAGAAATAGGACAGATACTAGCCTTTCTCCTTCCTAAATATATTAAAGGACGCCTTGGCTCTTAAAAGAGGGAGTGCTTGGACACCAAATATGCATTTTAAAATGATTTTGTTCCTCACGGCTTTTTAGCGTGTTTTGAGTAAGTGCAATCTGAACCGCGATTATTATCTATTTCCAACTGGGCGCTCAGGAAATTAATATTTTTTCAGGGTGCTTTCAGCTTATACTGTAGTAATTAAATCTGTTAGATTTGTAAAACGCAGTTCCATTATGCCTTAATACTTTCAGTAACATCTTGTTTTATTTATTAATTTACCATTTTTAATAACTTTTAACATGTAATTAAACATAATAAAGTGATTCAAATGAGATAATGCACTTGAAATGGCAACATCTCACAGAATGCTATGCACGCAAACCATTTTAAAATTATTTTGTAATTGAGAATTACACTATGTACCTTGCCCACCCCCCAGTTCAAAACTGGTGACCAAATTGAGGAGCAGGGGCTTTTCTTATTTAATTACACTTTATCTTAGTACATGCCTAGAATCACACTGCAACACAGTTACTGAATAGAAGTTTCTTGAATAAATAAATAAATGAAATAATAGAAACCTGGGCTCTTCTAGAACAAACTGAACTTAGAAAGTTGTATTGTAACGTTTTAAGAAACCTTTTATACCTTAAAACTAATTATAATATTATGGGTAGTAATACCTTCAAAAATAGTGAGGCCTGAAAAACTAGATTAATGTATTACCTTGAATATAATAGTAAAAGTAAAAAAAAAAAAAAAAAAAAAAAAAAAAAAAAAAAAAAAAAAAAAAAAAAAAAAAAAAAAAAAAAAAAAAAAAAAAAAAAAAAAAAAAAAAAAAAAAAAAGAGAAGAAAAAGAAGTAATGGACTCAGGTATTGTGGCATCTGAAGTTTATAGAAAACAAGGGTCCCTTTTGTCAGAAAAAAATAACTTAAAAAAATATAACTGTAGATTTAGGTACCAGTCCTTAGATGGGGTCATGCAGGAAACAGACCAGAAGTATACATTTCAGTATCTTCAGGCTGATCTGTCTCTTACCTCAAGATCTGAGCATCATTCCATATGAGTCTATTGGTCATTGCAGAACCCAAACAACTGTTCTAGCTTTGACGGTACTCTTACAGGATTTAAAACCTGAATGTTACCATAAGTTATTTCAGTATGTTTTCAGCAAAAGTGATATGATAATAAAATACTTTCTCAATTATTAGCATGACCAAATGATCTCCCTGGGAATACATGGCAAGCTTGAGCCCACACCTGAAAGGATTCATAGGTTCAATGAACAGATGCAAACCACTCAGCCCCACTTAACTGGCCATTTTCTATAGAAATTCTGCCTAATTTCACACTAAATGCACAGAAACTTTTTAGTCACACACTTGCTTCCTATCTACCTTCTCAACTGTCCATTATTACTCTCTATGTCAAGAATCTAAAAGCTTTTTCAACCAACCTGAAGGAAAGTAGAATCTTCAGCTTTGCTTATATCCTCCTACTTGTTTTATTACCAAAGAGATGCAAATTAAAACCATAATGACATGTCAGCTCACACCTGTCAGAATAGCTATTATTAATAACTCAACAAACAAGTGCTGAAGAGGATATGGAGAAAGGGAACCCTCCTGCACTGCTGGTGAGAATTTAAATTTGTGCTACTATGGAAAACAGTACAAAAGTTCCTCAAAATTCTATAAATAGATTTGCCTTATGACCTAGCAATTCTACTTTGGGGTATTTATCCAAGAAATCCAAAACACTATTTCAAAAGATATATGCACCCCTATGTTCATAGCAGCATAATTTACAATAGTCAAAATATTGAGGCAACCTAAGTGTCCCCTAATAGATGAATGAATGAATAAAGACATGGTATACATCAACAATGAAATGTTACTCAGCCATAAAAAAGAATAACATCTTTCCATTTGTGACAATATGGATGGAGCCACAGGGTGTTATGTTAAGTGAAGTAATTCAGAGAACAAATATCAAATAATTTCACTTACATGTGGAATTCAAAGAACAAAATAAATGACCAAAACAGAAACAGACTAAGACACAGAGACCAAACTGATGGCTGCAGATGAAAAAGGGGTGGAGGGGCTGGGTGAAAAAAATGAAAGAGGTTTTCCAGTTATAATAAGAGTCATGGGAATATAAAGTACAGCATAGGGGGTATAGTCAATAATGTTGCATAACTCTGTATGGTGTTATATTGGCACTAAACTTATTCAGGTGACCACTTTGTAAGGAATATAAATATCTAATCACTACATTATGCTATACATCTGAAACATATAATATTGTATGTAAACTGGAATTTAATAAATAAAAGGTTAAAAACCTATATATACATATATAATAAATTGAGAATAACATTTTAAAAAATATTTTATTCATTATCACAAAAATAAAGTACTTAGGAATAAACTTAACCAAGAAGGTTAAAAAGACCTGTACTCGGAAAACTACAGAACATTGAAGAAAGAAATTAAGGAAGCTACAAATAAATGGAAGTATATACCATGTTCATGGATGGGACAAATTAACATCATTAAAATGTCTATACTACCCAAAGCAATCTATAGATTCAATGAATCTCAATTAAAAGTCCAATGACATATTTCACAGATATAGAAAATATACTTCAAAAATTTACATGAAGCTAAAAACAACCAGGAATAGCCACAGCAACCTTGAGAAAGAAGAACAAAGTAGGAAGATTCACAATACTGGATGTTAAACTATACTACAAGGCTACTGTAATCAAAGCAGTCTGGTACTGGCATAAGAATAGACACATAGATCAATGGAATAGAATTA
This sequence comes from Noctilio leporinus, assembly GCA_004026585.1. Taxonomy (NCBI): domain Eukaryota; kingdom Metazoa; phylum Chordata; class Mammalia; order Chiroptera; family Noctilionidae; genus Noctilio; species Noctilio leporinus. The sequence goes on from PVIW01001941.1 coordinate 90,677, forward strand.
GAGAGCCTAGAAATAAACCCAGGGCTCTATGGTCAATTAATATTTGACAAAGAGGGAAGAAACATAAAATGGAGTGAAAATAGCCTCTTCAACAAGTGGTATTAGGAGAACTGGACATGGACATGCAAAAAATAAATAAATAAATAAAACTAGACTACCAACTTACACCATACACCAGAATAAACCCAAGATGGATAAAGGACTTAAACATAACAGGACCACCATCAAAGACCCAGAGGAAAACATAAGAAGTAAAATTTCAGATATCCTACTCAAAAATATTTTCATTGATACTTCTCCAAGGGCAAAGAAAATAAAGAAACAAATAAACAAATGGGACTATATCAAACTGAAAAGTTTCTGTTCAGCTAAAGAAAACATCAGCAAAATTAAAAGGGAACCAATTGTATAGGAAAACATATTTGTCAATGATACTTCAGTTAAGGGTTCAAAATCCAAAATATATAAAAAACATATGTGACTCAACACCAGGGAGACAGACAGCCTAATTAAAAAATGGGCAAAGCACCTTAACAGATACTTCTCTGAGAAGGACATACAAAGAGCCCAAGGCATATGAAAGAATGTTCAACATCACTAGCCATCAGAGAGGTACAAATTAAAACCACCATGAGATACCACCTCATACCTGTTAGAATGGCAATCATTAACAAATCAACAAACAAGTGCTGACGAGAATGTGGGGAAAAGGGAACCCCGGTACACTGTTGGTGAGAATGCAGACTGGCACAGCCACTCTGGAAGACAGTGGGGAATTCTCTCAAAAAACTAAAAATGGAACTGCCTTTTGACCCAGCAATTCCACTGCTAGGATTATACCTGAAGAACCCTGAAACACCAATTCATAAGAATCTATGTACCCCTATGTTGATAGCAGCACTATATATAATAGCCAAATGCTGGAAACAGCCTAAGTGCCCATCAGTGTATGATTGGATCAAAGAACTTTGGTACATTTACACAATGGAATACTACACAGCAGAAAGAAAGAAGAAACACTTACCTTTTGCAAAGGCATGATGGAACTGGAGAGTATTATGCTTAGTGAAATAAGCCAGTCAGCGAAAGAGAAATACCATATCATGTCTAATGAACAAAATAAACAAATATGCAAAACAGGACCAGAGACATGAATACAAGGAACTGAATTTCAGTGGGCAGAGGGGAAGGGGCTGCGGGAGAAAGAGACAAAGAAGGGGAGCAGTTTAGTCAAGGAACTAGCATGGATGACCCATGGACATGGACAATGTGTGGTGCTGACTGTTGGGGTGGGGGATGGGAAGGTAGGGGAAGGGGAGAGCTGAGTGGGGGAAAATGGGATGAATTTTAACAATAATAACATTAAATTTAAAAAATATTTTATTCATTATTTTTACAGAGAAGGGCAGGGAGGGAGGCAGAGAGGGAGAGAAACATCACTATATTGTTGCCTTTTACCTGCCTCCAGCTGGGAATCTGGCTGGAGACTTGGCTGGAGACCTGGTTATATTTCTGATAGGGAATTGAACTAGTGACTCTTGGATTTGCAGGCAGGCATCAATCCACTGAGCCACACCAGCCAGGGCTTAGAATAAAGTTTTAAATACATAAAGATGCAGCTTCCCTCTCTTTAGATGACAGGGTCATGTTGGTAGTCTGGAAGTTATTTGCAAGGATGGGCCACTGATAATTGAACAAATAAGGTGGTTAGAAAGCAGTGAGTCTCATCTACTGTGCCTTTTTTACTCTCTTTTTCCTCATATTTTTGATTCCACATGATCAGTGAAGGATGGTGCACTCATTCTACCTGAAAGTAAATTATGAGAGCACTTTATTTTTTAATAAAATACAATCCAACACTTCTATTACTTTGACAAAAGTAATGCCCATGAAGCCACAGTATATTTTACTGCACAGTTACAAAGAAAGTTAGTGGGCCTAAAATTGTGGTACTAGATATGAACATTATTTTTCTAATAAGATATTAAGGTTCATATATGCTAATAAAAAATACTTTTCCATTAATCAGCATGACCAAATGATCTCCCTGAGAATACATGGCAATTCTATGCCATACTGAAAGACTAAGACACTCAAATTAATGGAGATGTGTGTAATATTTTCTTTAGTAACATGAAAAAGACTGCCAAAACTGTAGTATGGCATCCTGGGTTCTTTGCATACATGAAATGTATTGGTTGAACATTATCTTTTAGGTCAGCTTATTAACTCATGGGTTTACAGAGCTAGTCACTGGGCTATAAATTACTATGTAAATGAATTGGTTTCCTTTCTAAAATTAGCTGGTGTAGTCTCTTATCTGCTGCCGTTCAATAATACAAAGTGAGCTTCTCTACCAATGTCTCAGAAATTTGATCAGGTAAAAAACAGTTAAGCATTAACTCTTTGGGCTATGATGTATTTATAAGAAACTTTATTTTAAAAAAAAAGTTTAAGAAATTTACATTGAAATACAGATGTGGGTTTCAAATTTTAGAAATAGTCTCATAAATCCATTTATATTGTAAGATTAAATAACAACTGAGCCAGTCTTTGTCATACTTTAGATTTCAAAATATTCAACTTTTCAAATTCATGTTTGGGACATAATGACTGAAGCTCTACCATTTTCCAAACTGTGTTCTGTAAAACATTTTTCCTTAAAGGGCATCTGTAGGTAAACACCTACTAATGATTCCATGGTCAACATAGCTTGTGAGGGGTTGGATTAGACTCCTTTCATAGAGATTCACAATACATATTGAAGCCTTTGAGAAGCCACAGAGAAGTATTAGATTGAAGAAAAATCTTCCTATATTTATTTGAATAAAGATGTTATGTGACTTCTTAGTAATATCCTTCAGAACAGGGTCCAGGGACAGCAGTTTCAGAAATGCTGAATCAGTCATTTCAAGGAGACCATGAAGTTATGTGCCATTAAGCACTTGTACTTTAAAAGAAGTATCTTTTATAAATCCTTTAATGAACTCAGCAGCACTGAGGCAATTTGCTTCATTAATATAAATTATTGCTCATTTACATTTACATGTTTGTGATTTGGGGCACTGAAAAAATCTATCAAATATCAAAGCTGTATGTACACGCTCCATTGCCTATAAATGCTATCTTTCTAGATTTAGACCTAGCTTTTTCAGATCTCTGAATTGGACAGTGTTCTAGAGGTTATCTAGATAAATGTCTCTCCATCATGAAATCAAAATCCTCTGAAGAGAGTGGTAAAAGTTGAGATTCTCAGACCTAGTCTTGGAGAGCCTGATTGAGTAAGTTTAGAATAGTACTCTGATATTTGTAGCTTAGAATTTCTTCCAGAATGTTTTTTTCTGAACCAGCTTTGGGAACTGCTGCTCTAGGTATGTCAAACTTTTCAAGGATCTTATGTACAATATTTTAATAATTGGTGACATTGAAGCCTAAATACTTGCAAGATAGGTTATGTCATTAGAAACTCCTCCATGCTGGAATTTAAAATAAAACTAAAAGCAAGCACTTTCTGGTTGCTTATTAAATGCCAAGCACTATATTAAGCACTCTTATGAATTATTTCATTTAATTGTCACAATAATGCTGTGAGGTAGTCTATTATTATTTGCTTTTATGGATGAGGAAAAGAAAACTTATAAAAGTTATATAATACATCTAGGAACCACATTTTCAGTTCAAATATTTATTAAAAAGTCAGGACAATTTCTCTCATAGTAAATAGAACCTGAAGAAAATGCCAGACCCTATAATAATCACCAACCACATATGAAAATGTGACCTATATTTTTATTTATTTTCAATTTCCATCCTTGTAAAGAACTGGACCAGATGTGCTTTTGGTCTGTATACAGAGCAACATTGTTTGACCCATGAATTGCTCTAAAGATCCTTGTAGTCTATAGAACCAAGAGGTGTTCAATAGATATCAAAATAACCACTATCACCATTTATGTAATGTTCCCAGAAAATTATTAAGTCTGGGAGACTCTTCTCATCATTGCCCACAAGTTATGCTAACTCTAATTTTAGAAAACAAAAAGTGGATGCCTGGAAAGTGCTTCCACAAGTAACAATTACAGACTTCCTATTTCACTCATTGACACTTGCTTTCCTGAGATCTCACAATGAAATGACATGTTACAAAAGAATCATTGTTCCCTGTCAAATGTTATTTGTAGCTTTGCTGATAAAGAGAAAGAGCATTTATACAGGGTCTATCTAGCCTTAGAAAACCTATATCTTATATGGGGTTACTTTAATCTTCAAAAAAATTAATATATACATATCTATCTACAAAAACATCAATGATATGTATTTAAAAGGAGAATGTAATTCTATGATAAAAATGGAAGTAAACATCCTAAATTTCTGAACTGAGTTAGCCAAAAGCTTAAACCAATTAGGCATTATTCTATTTTTTTTTTTTTTTTAGTCTAATCTCTATGTTGGATTTTATTTTGAATTTTTTGCATCATAAACATAGTTCTAATTAAATGTTTAAGAAGACTTTAAGCCTGATGGTTTCTAAGCCCCTTCCCACCCTGAAGTGCTGTGATACTTGCTATCGGACACGGCAAGAATATGGGTTAGTTGGCTCAGCTGTCCAGAGAATTTTGGATTGAAAATCTCAGCTTCCTGTTCAGCTACATTCTGTTCCACAGACATAACTGTGCCCACTCCCGACTGAGGTATGTGACAGTGCATGGGGTAATGTGCAAGAGCACAAACAACACTGGGAAAACCCACTTTCCTGACCCCGGGAAAAACAATGCAAACCCAACCCCATTCCCAGTAATGAATCTTTGCATATGAAGGCTAACCTATCACCATTAATGCAGTTACTGCCATTTATTAAAAACATATATCTGCAGAGTACACAACATATGGACAATGAGATTGCCAGTCTGTAAGATATTTAAACTCACTTTTATTATCATTCTTTAAAAACAAGCCTGAAATCCACTGAGAGAAGGAGAAGTGAGAGTCAAAGCAGGACTGTTCTGTTCAAGCAGGAGAACATTCTGTTTTTAGTGGGAAAGAGTTTGCCATTGAACAAATACTGGAACTCTAAATTTTTTGTTAGATGTTGGGGCAATCACATAGACATGGTGTTACGCTCGCTCTCTATGCCACGTTGGTCTAGTTAAGGTGTAAAAACACAACTATGGTGTTAGAGACCTGGCTGCTGGTAAATACCAGGGCGTGCCTCTGAAATGCCAGCCCCTTACAGCGGGTCTCATGTGTCCTTTCCAATGTTCCTCAGGCATGGCACAGAGGATCGTTTATGGAACATGTCAGTAGAGTAAGTCCCCTATTAGCTACCAGCTTGAAGGCGATGGCCACTACAGGTTAAAGTCATGCGCCTTGTTGCAGGCCAGATCCGAAAGCTGATGCAGAGCTCTGCCATCTCAGCTGTCCACAATCAGACATGCCCTGGGAGACAAACATTTTTCCAATGGCATCAAGAAAGCCACATGTTGGTAGTTAAGCAAGCAATTGATTTACTGATAAAAACTTAACACATGGTTTCTTACCAAACTTAAGAATTAGAAAGCAATTACACCTTCACAACACAGGAATAGAGCTTGCTTTATTTTATGTGAAATTATACTGAAGAAGATCTCCTGAAGGAAATGACTAACAGCTTTGAAGGGTATCCCCTAGTTGTCAAATGCAAGTTGAGAAAAAATGTAAAAAAGTTACTTTTGACAAGGGTTCAACATAGATATTGACAAATAAATCGTGGTCAACCAAATTGGAGGGGTGGTAGTAATGTGGAGAAGGATCATGTAAAATAAGACAAAGAGAAGAAATGGAGTATATTTAAACTAAGGCACACCTTAGAAAAATAAATTGATTAATAGATAGCTATTGGTTTATGTAGGCATTTTGTCTAAATGGTGAGATCTGAGAAGGGAACTACCAAAACTGCCTAGGGAATTATTATGTCTGGTAAACAAAGCAGAAAGCAAGCATAGGGGAAATTATAATTCATCTGCATATTTATTCATAGGAACCAAGGACACTTAGCCATATCAAAGTTAAATGTGCATCACATGAAGACATATGGCATGTGCATCTTTGAAGCAACAGTAGACATTTTTTGGAAGAGTTATTAGAGAGTAAAAAAATATTTTGAACTTGTCTGGAAAAAAGATGACTTTTAATTTATAAAATCATTTACACACACCAAATAATATTACATGTACAAATACAAATTTATGTGTTTCCTTGTACCAGAGTAAGAACCCCAGGCTTTTTCTAAATAAAAATCTTAAAGCAGATCCAGAAAATACCACCATATAATCAAAATATTTATTGGTGCATTTCTAATATGGCTGGTCAAATGCAGTTTGAAATTAAGCCCATAGCAGACTAAAAGATGGACCATAATTGCTACCAAGACAATTATAAGGCTGGAAAAATCAAGTGATAATAGAATCTCTGCTCTAAAATTGTCCTTTTTTAATAAAAAGGACTAACAAAACTAAACGATTCAGCCCTGATTCATTTGATTCCTGGTGAGTTCAGTTTGGTGGCTGCTATTTCAAGCCTCATTTCTTTTTGACCTCAAATAATAAAGTTAAAATCAGCCAGCTTCCATTCAGCCTTGTTGCATTGTCTGCTAGTTCATAGGCTTTATGTTTGCATCAAAATATTATATGAGGGAAACCACAAAGAAGACACAAATCTGAGCAGTTTTCCCTATTTTAAACAGATTTCCAATTGTTGCAAAAGTTGCCAACCACTGGACATACTTGATAGCAGAAAATAACCCAAACCCTGAAAATCTCTGTCACTATGTTGTGATTCCTTGGGTGCCAGAAGGAACTAAAGAGATTTGTCTCTTAAGTACCTGGGAAAGACAACTAAAGAAACACTGAAAACAGACCCTGAGTCAGGATTTCTCTACAGTGTGGCAGTATCATTAGTAGAACTGGCACTTTAGACACAGTGGGTCCTCCCTTCCTACACAGCATAGTCAGAAGGTGTCATGCACAGAGTCCTGGTTGGATTTAGATCCCATAAACTGCCTGTGTGGAAGCACCCTACTGTCAGAGGAGGGACCCTTCTTCTGCCATCAAAGCCATTCCTGTTTGGCCATCAGGACTCAGATCAACGGGAATTACCTTGTGCAGAGGCTTTGTCCCACTTGTTCTCTGACTCCATTACCATTCTGGTTGAGTCAGACTCTCTTTTCTTCCCAGAGCACCTGTGCTGACCTCTAATTTAGCATCTTCCCTCACTGTGCTATAATTAATTACCTGACAAGAGAGAACTCTTCCCTTTAGACTATGAAAGGCCTCAGGGCAGAGATTTTGCCTTTCATTTCAACTTCCCAACACCTGGCAAGATGTCTGGCAAACAGTGAGTGCTCAAAATATACTTGTTGAATGAATTCATTCATCTGAAAATGGAGCTCCCAGTGGAGAATCGCTGGACTAAAGGATTTATCTCGTATTTCCTGAGCATATACTATGATCTAAGCACTAGACACAAGGGTACAGTGGAGATAAAGATCCATGTCCTCATATGATTATACTCTAAGAGAGGAGACAAAGAAATAACACATAAATTGTGGTAATAGCAATTTAAGAACTGAGTAATCAACGGCTGACAGGGGGAGAGCTGTTTTAGATTAGGAAAGCTTCTATGAGGAGATGATACTTGAGCTGAGACCTGAACAAGGAAATGGAGCTGGTCAAGTGATGAAAAGGAGAAAATGGGCCAGGCAGAAGGGGCAGTGAGTTAAAAATGAGTAGCAGGTTGAAGTGTCCGAGCATTAGGAAGGAGCCTAGTGCCTGGAGTAATGCTAGTGAGGAAAGATCAGTAAGAGATGGAATTCACAATGTAGGCTGAGCCAGGTTATAGAAAACTTTTAAACCAAAGCTAGAAGATGGGATTTTATTCTATAAGCAGTGTGAAACCTTTATAGAGTTTTAAGCAGGAGAGTGATTCAAGCCATTATTTATTTCAAACAGATAATGCCATTATCAAGGATATAAAATAGAAAGTACCCATATACTGAAGGCAGTAAGACAAGAATCAAGGAAAACAATTAGGGATGAGATTCAAAACATTTAACAACTTTCATAACCTCTGACACTGACCCATCAGAAAAGTCACCACCAAGTCAGAATGAATATTGACCATTAGGCAATAATATTGGAATATAAGCTGAATAGTTGGTTAATTTCATATCTCACAGTGAGAGAAAATGGTGGCATGAACTGGGAAAGATGAAGAGAAGTGAATTGCTATGAAATATATTTGGAAGGGAGATCTGAAAGAACTTGCAGGAAGATTGGATATAAAGAGGACTTAGACAAGGGAGGGGATCTTTGGTAAATTAAACTGAAAGGACTGGCCAAGCAAACAATGGTATAGCTGCCTGTTTTATTTTAATGAATGGTCAGAGCCCTGGCTGGTGGCTCAGTGGATAGGCACTGGCCTACAAACCCAAAGGTTTCAATTCCCAGCCAGGGCACATAACCAGGTTGCAAGCCAGGTCTCTAGCCAGGTCCATAGCTGGAGGCAGGTGAAAGGCAACCATACATTGATGTTTTTCTCCCTTTCTTCCTCCTTCTCTGCCCTTCTCTCTAGAAATAATTAATAAAATCTTAAAAAAAAAGTTTTAAGAATAGTCAATAGTTCTATTTTTTAACCTGATAAATTTACAACTCTTTATGCCATTTAAATATGTTAAGTAAGTGGCAGGACTTGCATATTTTAACTGGGGGGTAGTAGTCAGGCCTGGAGCTGTATATTAGTATTTAGTCAAGCCTCTGGAAGAGATCACCTATGGAGAGAATAAAGAAAATAAACTCAGAGAAAATAAACCAAGGAGGACAGGAGGGAAGGCCATGGGGCAGGAATTCCGCAAGAGAAAGCACCCTGGTTAAGCCTCATCACTCTCCTACCTTTTTCAGAGTTAGGTCTTTCCAGAGTATCTGGTCAGCAAAGCTTTATATTCACTTTGGCACCTTCAGAGTTAGCTTCAAATTTAGATCTGCCAATTTTGTTCCAGATCTAAACACATAAACTCATCAACATAGTACATTATTGAAATAAGTGGACATGACAAATATTTTACATGTGTTTATTTAATCCTAGATGCTTTTTACTTACGGACACAATAGATATTGGATCATCAGCTTAAAGCAGTACTTGACTATGATTGCTATTTCAATCTTTTATGAAACTTACAAATGAAGACTATTGTTAAAAGGTCTTTCTGAATAGAATACATATCTATAATTCAAAATATTTCAGCTCATTGCTCTCCTTTTTACCTTTCTGATCCATACTTTAATGCAGAGATATGAGCAAACATGCAAACACATATATAAACATGTTTAATTATTAGTAAACAAAACATTCAGAATCCTAATCCAGAATTACATTTCAAATACCTATATTCTAATACACATTCTTTACAATATGCATTCAATACATTCATATGTACAATAGCATTATGGGCCATTATCTTACATATTTTGATGTGAAAAGGTTCAAATATTTGTGAATGCTAAGGAATCTAGTTTTCATGAACAGATTTTGGGTTTCTGAATATAAGTCTATACATGCAGCTGGTTTTTAAAACATACATAAATGTTCTAAATGCTGTGATTTTTCTTATTTTTTAAAAGATTTTATTCATTATTTTCAGAGAGAAAGGCAGGGAGGGAGGAAGAAAGAGAAACATCCATATATGGTTACCTTTCACCTGCCTCCAGCTACAGAGCTGGCTGGAGACCTGGCTTGCAACCTGGTTATGTGCCCTGGCTGGGAATCGAACCAGCAACCTTTGGGTTTGCAGCCCTGTGCCTTTTCCACTGTGCCACATCAGCTAGGGTCTAAATGCTATGATTTTTTAATGTTAATGTTTATGATGCATGCAAGGAGATTGATGCCTACCAAATGATTTGAAGAAGTCAGTCCAATTAGATTAAAAGGACTTCAGGCTTCATGTAAAGAAAAGACTAATTGAAGTAGCAGCAGTGATGTTCCTATGGGTCACATCTGCACACATCAGAAAGGAGAAATTTGGGAGACTGACACTGCAAGCAGAGCAGCATTTTAAATTTTGCTATGAGTATAACTTAAAAATTATGAATCCTGAGTTTTAAAAATTATTAAATGATACATCATATATTTAATTATGAATGATATTAAGGAACTCATACTAGATAAATATTCACTAAACAATAAAAGAGGCTATGTGGGAAATTTCTAGAGCAGTTTTGTTTGCTGCTTCAACACGTCCACATCAGCCTCATTTAGTGAGGCAGTTGCTCTATAACACACGTAAGTTCCATCTTACACAAAGCTGTACTTAACGGTGACTAAAATATTCAGTTCTTGCAACTTACTTCACTGATTTCCTGCTTCTTTTCTCATTTGCATATTTAATTCCATATTTCTTCTCTTATTTACATATTTAATTAATTCCTTGCTTATCATCTCCTACCCTTGCTCTTCGAACGGAACCACAGGAAGTCCCAATACTCTCGGATCCTGAGAGCTGGCTTGTCTTTTCATTGCTAATAGGGTTTTCAGATTTTACACATCACTAGGGTAACATTCAGCTTCCCAAAAAGTAGATGTAACACCCCAACAAAGCTAGGAGGTAACAAAAAATATAACAAATACCCTATTATCTCAAGATCAATTGATTGGGTTCCTTCTTAGCCATGGTCTTTTCTCTTCTATTATGTGATCGAGATCAGTTGCCTGAATACACTCAATTTTCACATCAAGGCTGCAATTATTTGTCCAATTAGGCAATATTTATTACGCATTTATTTATACTCAAAGCACCATAACAGCGGTTAGGAGTGTGGACTTCCTAATTTAGATATTAGCTTTACCACTACCAGTTGTTTAATTCCAGGCAGGTTATGTAACTTCTCTCTTCTTCAGTTGCAAAAAAGGACAATCCTGCACTGAAGATATTTTTAGGTTGGCTGGGGAAATGACTATATGATACAGATTATTTGAAAATAATGGGTGCTTTGACAGGAATTAAGTCCAGATCTTAGAATATTTACTTTAAATATAGAAAAATTCCTGATGGAAAATGATTACTATAAAAAGTTGAACATTTACTTTTACTCTGTTTACAACCAAACATCATATTTTTCAATAAAAATGAAAAAGTTTCCCCAGATGATTTTCCCTGGATTTCCCCAAAATACTGGAACAAAATCATTTCAATTCTTTAAGAGTTTCGTTTCTTTGATTTAATGTGTTGCTAATTTAATGGTTTCCAATTCCAGCAACACAAGGATGATGTATTCTATGTGAAGGCAGAGTGGTTCTGCAAATTCCAGAAAAATCAATGTCTAGAAACCTAAGTGGGAATACTGCATACACAATTCTTAATAGATAGTATCATTTGCTTTCGCGTCTTTCCTACTGACCACACTGTATTGTGATTACCTGAGAGTCTTGGAATGAAAACAAGGGAAAGGTAATGTTTGATTGAGTGCATTTTTGGGTTGCTGAGATGTTTAGAGTTACTCATTTTAATGAGCTGGCCTCAGCAAGTGCCAGTTTTATGATGATAGAGTTATACTCTACTTTATGCATCAGTAGTAGGCTCCAAATTGCATATAAATCAAATCTCCATTTAAAAGTAGTTTGTTTTTAATGGACCTTATGATGAATACTTCATTCTATCATCAGTTATGTTTGCAAATTTGAAATTTGTCCCTTGGATTTTTTAAATGCAAGATAAACCTTTTAAGTAAAATATACATCCAGTGATTTTTCTAGGATGGAAAAAAGAATCTGAAGATGAGAGGAAAGGGTGAAGGGAAACAGAGAGTTTGAGGTAAAGAATAAAATAAGCTGAAGGACTAAAAACAGATATATAGAGTAAACCTTACAAATACCAGTCTTTTTTTCTTTAACTGAATGTATTGGGGTTACTATATGAAACCAAACATGTTTCAAATATATAACTCAGTAAAACATCATCTGCACACTGTATCGTGTGTCCACTGCCCCAAGCAATGTTTCTTTCACTCTCAAATTTCCCCCACTTTGTCTGTCTCCAGTCTCTATTCCTTCCAACTATTACTGCACTGTTATCTGTGTCTGTTTTATGCATACATGTTTTTTGGCTGATTCTTTCAGCTTCTTTCATCCAGTGCCTTAATCCCCCACCACTCTGACAGCTGTCTGTCTGTTCCAGATAGCCATGCCTCTCTTTATATTTTGTTTATTAGATTCCATATATAAGTGAGATCATATGACTGGCTTATTTCACTTAGCATAATAATCTGTTATTACGCTCTGTCCATCCATGATGCCACAAAGGGTTAATTTCCTCCTCCTCCTCCCCCTCCCCCTCCCCCCCTTCTTCTTCTCCTTCTTCTTCTTCTTCTTCTTCTTCTTCTTCTTCCTCTTCTTCCTCTTCTTTTTCTTCTTTTACAGCTGTGTAGTACTCCATTGTGTAAATGTACCATAGCTTTTTTAACTACTTATATACTGACAGGCACTTGGGATATTTCCAGACTTTGGCTATTGTCAATAATATTGTAATGAACACATGGTTGCATATATTCTTTCAAATTGTATTTGGAGTTTCTTCAAATATATTCTAAGAAGTGGAATTGCTGGGTCAAAAGGCCAATGTAATTAAAATAGCCCAATACTAGCATAAGAACAGGCATATAGATCCATGGAAGAGAATAGAGATCCATGAATAGACCCACTCCATTATAGTCAATTAATATTTGAAAAAGGAAGCAAGAGTATTCAATAAATGGTGTTAGGAAAATTAGACACATACAAGCAAAAAAATGAAACTAGACCACCAACTTAAACCATACACAAGAACAAACTCAAAAATGAAGAAAAGACTTAAACATAAGTCACAAGACCATAAAAAATCCTAGAAGAAAAGCTCAGACATCTCTAGTAGCAACATTTTTGCTGGGCAAGGGAAACTAAGGAAAAAACTAAACTAATGGTACTATATCACACTAAAAAGCTTCCGCACAGCAAAAGAAAGCATCAACAAAAAGAAAAGGAAACCCACTGAATGAGACAACATATTTGTCAATGATACATCTGATAAGGGGTTAATTTCAAAAATAAAGAAAGAACATCTACAACTCAACACCAGGAAGCCAAACAACCCAATTAAAAATGGGCAAAAGACCTGAATAGGTACTTCTCTAAAGAGGACATACTGATGGTCAATAGATGACAAAATGTTCAGCATCACTACTCACTAAAGAGGTGCAAATTACATCCACAATGAGATATCATCTCACGCCTCCTAGAATGGCTATCATCAAAAAATCAATAAACAACATGAGTTGGTGGGAATGAAGACTGGTGCAGCCATGGTGGAAAACAGTATGGAGTTTCCTCAAAAATAAATAAATAAACAAACAACACATATATAGGTCTTTTTAATGACATCTCCTTTTCCTTTGCATTCTCCTATGCTATTTCTATTAGAACAGATAATAGAAATAGCATTTCTATTTCTATTAGAAATTTCTAATAGAAATGCTATTTCTATTATCCATTTTTAGATTTTTAGTCCATTTTTAGATTTTAATTTTTGTAAAAGAACAAAAATGTTATTTGAGGATAACATGTTCAGAAGTTAATGATAACCTGATTAGAAACAATTGCTGTTTTATGGTCTATGCAAATGTGCACCAATGAATCAGCAAGCAAATATGTTAGAAGTATTATTTATAGAATGAGTTCAAATTCAAAATCACATGGAATAGATTGTAGGGGTGGGTTTTTACAATTGTGAAAACTGCCTACCATACAATATACATATGATATTTTTATTTGTAATAGACTCTATGGGGATATTGCCATTTTAGAGAGATGTATTTGCTAATAGTCACTTAGATTTTACTAAAGTATGAATACCATGTAGTACTACTTTAAATTAATTGAAGTCAGTATATACTTAAAAAGGTTTATTTGTATAAAAATTTATTTCTAATATAACTATCACATAAGAATAACCAATTCAAATATTACCAGGACAGATGATTTAACTATGAGAGCTATGTACTGTTGGAGATGTAGACGCACAAGGTCTGTCCTGAAAGTATTGGCTGCATAAACTTTTAATTCTATTGACATTGGCTCGATACTTTTGGGACGGACCTGGTAGCCGTATATAGTGATTCATGTAGTAAAATGGAGTTCTTATTATAACATCAAAAATTTTAGCCCCCACAGGCGGCACAGTGGATAAGGCACCGGCCCGCCAACCCGAAGGTCACTTGTTCGATTCCCAGCCAGGGCATATAACCAGGTTGCAAGCCAGGCCTCCAGCCAGGTCTGTAGCTGGAGGTAGGTGAAAGGCAACCATACATTGATGTCTCTCTCCCTCTCTGCCTCTCTCCTTTCCCCTCACTCTAAAAATAATAAATAAAATCTTTAAAATTTTTTTTTAAAACATGGCAAAGTTAGTGAGATAATGGCTTTGTGAGTTTTTCTTTAATTAATTTAAAAGGCAGCTGCAGAATTTCTCTCATTTGAGCAGGACTTGTTTAGTCTACTGAGGTTAGGTAAAGGCCTATCATTTTGAACATTGTGAATGTTTCCAAGTCCTTCATGATTTGGATTTAGCCCATTTGTACCATCTGCAAGTGTGCAAATTCCTACATAAAATACCAATAATAATAATAATAATTTTTATTGCATTTCTTGCTTTGAAGTGTTTATTCTGAAATACTTAACAGGATGGAACATGGACCAAACCCAAACTTATAACAATGCAGCTGTAGTGAAGTATCTTTATTTCACAGACATCATGATACCTTCTGTAGAGACATAGTATTCTCATTCTATTAATAAAAATAAATAATATCTAAGAATAAGTCTGTCTCTTTTCCAGTTTAATTAAAGGGATGTTTGATTTTAATGCTCCATTGAATTTACTTTGTCCCTAACCAAACATGCAATCATAATTAAATTAACTGTAGGCAATGTTGTGGATTGCAAATCTTTTTCTTTCTACGCTTCAGGGAATGAATACAGTACAGACATCCTTATTTGTGTGCAAATATATACAGCTAAGTCATCTTTATTTTTCCATTGAAAAGTGATATATGGTTAAAAAGTACCATACCAAATATTAGAATTCATTAACAGAGCATATTGCACATACAATACAAATTAAGTTATATTAATTTTTACATATTAAGTAGAGTCTAAATATGAAAAAAAAGACAGCTGTTTTTAAAGCTAATTTGAGAGCAGTATTTCAACAGAAGATATTTCACTAATTTTATATGGATCCATTTCAAATCATGCAATTAAGGTGATTTTTAGAGGCACTAATGCCTCTAGTGGTTCCTGTGTATGGCTGATCAGAACATATGGGAGAGTGCATGTGAAGTTCATATTCTGGAGCCTATCCTAGAACCACTGGAAGAGGTGCCTGGGGGTACAGCTAGAGACTGGCTGGCAAATTGATGGGGTTGGAATCTGAATTTTAAAAAGAAGAAGTTTTTTATTCATTATTTTCAGAGAGAAGGGTAGAGAGGGAAGAAGAAAGGGAGAGAAGCATCAATGCATGGTTGCCTTTCACCTGCCTCCAGCTACAGAGCTGGCTGGAGACCTGGCTTGCAACCTGGTTATGTGCCCTGCCTGGGGAGTCAAACCTGTGACCTTTGGGTTCTCAGGCCGGTGCCTTTCCACTGAGCCACACCAGCTAGGGCTGGAATAGCTTTTTCTGAAGATGTTCCAGACTTGAAAAGTTTCCTCTAATTTACTTACTGCACTAACAACCTGCTCTCCAGAGACACTTATTTTACAAAACATGGAACTCTATATTAATCAACATTATGTTCAAATAGATAATGTTGGATTTAGTACCCATTTAATACAGAATGACCCATTCATTGTAAATAATAAAGAATTAGAGTGCACTGAATGAAAAGCAAAGGGTGTTTTAAAATTTTCATAAGTTAAAAAACCAACGTGTGTGTATGTGCGTACGTGTGTGTGTGTGCGCACGCGCGCCCACATTTACTGTTTATCCCTGGACCCTAAAATACTGCCCAGTGACTCGCAGAGGTTAATAAATAATTTCAATTTTTAAATGAAAATGTGTAATGACAACAAAGAATGTTATCTCAGAAAATAGGGGTAAGAAATATATTTCACAATATAACCAACATTTTTAGGCTCCTACCGGGCAGTGACATAAAAATACTCATATAATAAGAAATCACTACAAACAACTATATGGCAAAAAATATGACAACCTGGATGAAATGGACACATTTCTGGAAATGTATAATCTACCAAAACTGAACCCAGAAGAAGCAGAAGGCCTGAATAGGCCAATAACAACTAGTGAAATTAAAAAAGTAATCCAAAATCTCCCAAAGCACAAAAGCCCTGGTCCAGATAGCTACACAGGTGAATTTTACCAGATATTTAAAGAAGAACTAACTCCTATCCTCCTCAAACTATACCAAAAAATACAGGAAGAGGGAAGACTCCCAATCTCTTTCTATGAGGCCAATATTATTCTAATCCCAAAACCAGGGCAAGACACAACTAAGAAAGAAAGCTACAGGCCAGTATCTCTGATGAACATATATGCTAAAATTCTCAACAAAATATTGGCCAATCGGATTCAGCAGTATATTACAAAGATCATACACCATGATCAAGTGGGTTTCATCCCAGGGATGCAAGGATGGTACAACATTCATAAATCAATAAATGTAATACAA
>PVIW01001941.1:107518-222200 GCA_004026585.1 Noctilio leporinus
AAACCCTCAGCAAAATGGGAATAGAAGGAGCATACCTCAACATCATAAAGGCCATCTATGAGAAACCTGAAGCCAACATCATACTTAATGGACAAAAACTGAAAGCTTTCCCCCTAAGATCAGGAACGAGACAAGGCTGCCCACTTTCTCCACTTCTATTCAACATTGTCTTGGAAGTTCTAGCTATAGCCATCAGAGAGGAAAAAGGAATTAAATGTAACCAAATTGGAAAGGAGGAAGTCAAACTGTCATTATTTGCAGATGATATGATAGTGTACATACAAAACCCGATGGGTTCCACCAAAAACTTACTCGACCTAACAAGCAAATTTAGCAAAATAGCTGGGTATAAAGTCAATATTCAGAAATCAAAAGCATTTTTGTATACCAATAATGAAACAACAGAAATAGAAGTGAGAAAACAAATCCCATTTACCATAGCAACAAGAAAAATAAAGTACCTAGGAATCAACTTAACTAGGGAGGTAAAAGACCTGTACTCAGAAAACTACAGAACAATGAAGAAAGAAATCAAGGAAGATACAAATAAATGGAAGCATATACCATGTTCATGGATGGGAAGAATTAACATCATTAAAATGTCCATACTACCCAAAGCAATCTACGTATTCAATGCAATCCCAATTAAAATACCAATGACAGACTTCACAGAAATAGAAAAAATACTTCAAAAATTTATATGGAGCCAAAAAAAGGCCCACAAATAGCCACAGCAATCTTGAGAAAGAAGAACAAGGTAGGAGGAATCATAATACCAGACTTCAAATAATACTTCAAGGCTACTGTCATCAAAACAGCCTGGTACTGGCATAAGAATAGACATATAGATCAATGGAACAGAATAGAGAGCCCAGAAATTAACCCAGGACTCTATGGTCAACTAATATTTGACAAATGGGGAAGGAACATCAAATGGAGTAAAAACAGTCTCTTCAACAAACGGTGTTGGGAGAACTGGACAGCAACATGCAAAAAGATAAAACTAGACCACCAACTTACACCATACACCAAAATAAACTCAAGATGGATAAAGGATTTAAACATAGGCAGTGCCACCATAAAGGTCCTGGAAAAAAATGTAGGCAGTAAACTTTTGGATATCCTACGCAGAAATGTTTACTGATACTTCACCAAGGGCAAAGGAAATCAAAGAACGAATCAACAAATGGGACTATATCAAATTGAAAAGTTTCTGTTTAGCTAAAGAAAATATCAGCAAAATTCAAAGGGAACCAACTGTATGGGAAAACATAATTGCCAATGATACCTCAGACAAGGGTCTGATCTCCAAAATATATAAAGATCTAATGCGACTCAACACCAGGGAGACAGAGAGCCCAATTAAAAAATGGGCAAAGGACCTGAACAGACAACTCACTAAGGAAGATAAACAAAGGGCCCAGAGGCATATGAAAGAATGCTCAATATCACTAGTCATCAGAGAGATGCAAATTAAAACCACAATAAGATACCACCTCACACCTGTCAGAATGGCAATCATCAACAAATCAACAAACAAGTGTTGGCGAGGATGTGGGGCAAAGGGAACCCTTGTTCATTGTTGGTGGGAATGTAGGCTGGTGCAGCCACTGTGGAAAACAGTATGGGGTTTCCTTAAAAAACTAAAAATGGAACTGCCTTTTGATCCAGCAATTCCACTACTTGGACTATACCCCAAAAAGCCTGAAACACCATTCATAAGAACCTATGTACACCTATGTTCATAGCAGCACTATTTATAATAGCCAAGTGCTGGAAACAGCCTAAGTGCCCATCAGTGGATGATTGGGTCAAAAAACTTTGGTACATTTACACAATGGAATTCTATATAGCAGAAAGAAAGAAGGAACTCGTATCCTTTGCAACAACATGGATGGAACTTGAGAGTATTAAGCTTAGTGAAATAAGCCAGTCAGTGAAGGACAAATATCATATGATCTCACCCATTACAGGACAATAATGAGCAAAACTAACAACAAGCAAAACAGAACCAAATATATGAATACAGTGAATAGGCCTTTGGTGGTCAGGGGGAAAGGGGTTGAGGGGAGGGGAGAGGAAGAGGCAAGGAAGGGGAGCAGCTTAGACAATAGCCTAGTATAAAGGAATCATGGACATGGACAACAGGTGGGATTGACTTTGGGGGGAATGGATGGGTGGGTAGGGGGACAGAGGGGAGCAAAAGGGGATGGATGTAATACAACAACAATAAAATAAAATAAAAATACTCATATAAGCCCCTTTATGCTTTATGTTGAATTACATTAATTTGAGATCACATGTCTGTGTTAACCAGATTGTGAATTCCCTGAGGTTAGGAAAGCTCATGTCTGGGATTTAAATTTTAACTAAGCTTAAAGAAATGTAGTGTTTTCCCCAAATTCTCAGCAGAGCTGAGATAGGGGATTCGTGCCTGTCCACTCTGTTTTTGTACATTTGTCTCAAACGATTTTACACCTCTTCACATCATCCCTCCTAGAACAATTCTTCACGTGTAGTGGAAATGTACATTAAATAGTTCTTGATTTATTCCTTCCTATGTAATCATTTGGTTCAGAGAAATATATAAATGCCTTAGTCCTGGACTGAATTATTTGAGTAAAACAGCCAAAATCAATGTGTGTGTGCAGTGTTTGAAGATGTTTTCCCTGCCATGGTTGGCACTGTGAGACCTTCACAATGCTCTCAACTAGTTTCTTACTGCACAAGACAGGGCTAAAGCAAGAAGCAAGGCTTCCTCTGCTATACGCCCAGGGGGACACTGAGCATAATAGAAGATACTAAAGAGAGAAACAATTGGGTTCAAATCTAATTACCAAGAAAGGCTGACATTAATCTAACACTAAACTCATTTTAAGAGTTATATGGGTCACAATATTATAAAAATATGCCATAGGTTAGAAATTTGGCTATTAGTGACAAATTATGTTATTAGAAATTATTTTATTAAATACTTTTTTAGCAGTTTATTTATTTTAAAAGTTTTTATTTCATTATTTTTAGAGAGAGGGGAAGGGAGAGAGGCAGAGCGGGAGAGAGACATCAATGTATGGTTGCCTTTCACCTGCCTCCAGCTATGGACCTGGTTGGAGACCTGGCTTGCAACCTAGTTGTGTGCCCTGACTGGAAAATCGAACCAGCAACCTTTGGGTTGGCAGGCCAGCACCTTATCCATTGTGCCACCAGCCAGGGCTTTTTTTTTAGCAGTTTAAATACGGAATATTAACTTTACCTGGTTATAACTAGAAATATTCATAATGAAATGAATATTCACCATAGCTGAGAAGATATTTTGGAATACATTCATTAGCTAATGACAGATTTTTAAATATAGTGAAGAAAACTGTGAAACAATTTTTAAAATGAAATTATCTCATATATGGTCATTATATACATGGGTACATGTGCACACACATACATACACACACATACATTTTAATTTGAGAGAGTAACCTATTTCTTTTGCTAATGAAACATCTCTATTAACTTCATAAGGTTGTATTTTTATATCTGTAGGTAAATTTTCAGGTTTCTAAGCCTTACCAAATGTTGAAAGAAGAGTAAATTCACTGTGGCAAGGAGTTGATGTTCGTAAAATGGCAAGTGCTAAGATCTAAAGTATTTTAGTTTCACTTTGATTTCTAAGTCTCTAATTAGCATCTATTTTTAGTAATGCTAGTTTTTAGATTAAACTTTAAGATTGTAGCAGTCTATAGGACATTTTCCTTTTGATTAGTAACATATACAAGTTAATAATATAAAGTTATAGATTTTTATAGAAGGAAATACAAACACTTTAAAATCATCATTTTAAAATCCTTTGAATACATATTGAATAATGGAGATGAAAGTCAATTAATGGAACACCCCATATATGATAACTAATTGGATTTCAGGAAGGAAAGATTAGAAGGAGATAGACTAGCAAGTCTAATAATAATATGTGAAATTAGAAATGATTAATTTGCATAAAGTAATTCTTCTTTGGTAATGCAAATTTTCTAAATGTTTAAACTTTGCAGTTTTAGTAAACTATTTACAGTGCTTCCATTTAACTTTCTAAGGTTTTCAAATATAAGTCAGTAGGTTAACTACACATTTGCCGTGGAAGATAACTTCCTTGGAAAAAAAAAAAAAAAAGAAGACCAAAAATTAATCCTTTTGCTTTTGTCTATATGATGAGTTTAATATAAATGTAGAAAGAGAATGGGACTATAGAATACTTTTGGGAGTCAAATATATAACATATCAGTATTGGTGTTGTTTATTTTCCATTTGTAAAATGCCCATCTGGTATTGCATTTAAGGTTTGTCACTTGATTGGGGATTTATTCTTTCTCTGGCTCCCTGAAGGATAAGCTAGATCTCCAGTGACAGTCCAGGGAGAGAAAGGTGATATTTTCTACTTGTTTATGGTTTGACCCCTAAGTATGAAACATCCTCTTTTTAGAGAAACAACCTCAAAAGCCCAATTACATTATTTCACTTGCTCAAAATGTTATTTGTTGCTAATGGAATCACAGGAAAATACTTCCATAGTTTATGAAATGCAGAGTAAGGTAAGTAAGGCATATTGCTATTGAAGAGTAAGTATTGATTCTCTTGTTACAATAAGTGCACTTCAGTTTTGCGTAAGGAATTTTATTTCTATTGTAGCAATAATTTATATGTAAGCCCAAGTTTTCTGTCTCATCTTTTTGGCTCATGTTTTTTAAAACCAGACGTGACACCTATGCCTACACTTCCCATTCTGTTTCTCTTTTTTGAAAACCTTAATGACTACATGCTATCAAATTTGGTCTTGAGAAATTATGGAGCTACCAATCACCTGCTAGACAAACTTTGGCAAAAACCTTATTTACAGATCCTCACATTCATTGTTTCAACATACATGTAATGGGAGCTGAAAAAATGTATATGTAACTCCCTGTTAGTGCTAATATCTCTGACGGTATGAGGTTATTTTCTTAACTCTATAGAATAACCACCAGTGCATATTAAAATATGCCTTTTTCCCTCAAATGTTATGACCAAGGACTGGAATTATTTTCCAACCAGTTTAGTTGATTTACTATCACAAAATTTAAACAACAATGTTAAGCAAGAGGAATTCATCTTTCCTTGCCTTGCTTCACAGTACCTCCACTACGCTTCTGTTGGAAGTGTTTCTTTGCTGTTTGTGTACAATAGCTAAATTCCTGGGGCAGCCATCTATCCCACAAGGTTGGAAAATGAACGACGAGGAAGGGACTAGGGGGTTCTTTATCCCTGTATTATCTGGCTCCAACTCAGGCTTAAATAATGCCATCTTCCGTTTCTTGAGTGTGGCCCTTGTATGTAATATCTCGACTCTGCCCAAAAAGAATTCACAAAGAAGATCTTATTTTCTTATTTTGCAGTTGAGAAAATAGGCTCAGAGATATTTGCTCACTTGCCGAAAAGGACATAGCTGGCAAGGGATGGGGTGGATGGGGCTGGGCCATTATTTAGATCTGCCTGATGCTGAAGGTTGAACTTCTTTTGCTGTAGGCTTTGAATTTTTAAGACAGATGAATAACACCTGTTGAATCAATGGCAACATTTTTTTTCTGGAAACACTGCATACCCAAAAACTTTCTTAAATGTGACTATTTGATTTGAGAACTAAAAAAAGAAATGAGCAAGAGCAACTAAATTACCCACGTTATGCCTCAGCTTTATCTCCTAAATGGGAATCTCACATGATGTGGTAAGAGTTAATTAAGTGCAATTATGTGATGTGGAATCACTTATGTACCTGGCACCGAGTAGCTCTCAATGACTGTTAGATAAAATCATCATCATCATCACCATCCTTTAGTACTGTTTATACATAAAGCTCCAACATATCATGAAACAGAGGCAGTTATTTTTAAAATTACCAGAAGTTCATAAAAATCAGAAAATATTTTTCTGTAGTTGTTTTAAAAGTGACTTTCATCAGTTTTCCATATTGTTTACTTTATATAAATGCTGTCACTTTTAAGAAATTGTACTGCACCCATCGTGCTAAGTGAAGATGACATCTTCATTTGTGTAGAAGGGAAAGGCTCACATCCAAAACTTTAAAGGTATATTTCTCAGCCTGCTTTTTACCAGCTCTGCATCATGAATAACAAGTGAGTTTATGCTATATATTTTAATATAGATCTAGAATTTTAACATAGAACTACATAAACGGGTCTAAATATTAGGAAGCATTGATAAAAGTGTTGAAAAAATGAACAAATTAGGCTCTTTTTGTGCTTAGTACTCCCAGTCTAGGCTGAAGTGTTTATAGTTCTCATATACTCAATATCGTAATTTTTTAAATAACAGGACAAGGCATTAAGCAGTAGTATAATAAGTAATGATATTAAGTTTTATTAAATTATCTTTACTAAGTTACTTGTTCAACCTATAGCCAGTAAATATGAGAACCAGGACAGGCACCCATGGATCTCAACTGCAAATTTGGTGCTCCTCTATTTTAAAAGATTATACTGGCAGGCTATAAGTTTTTGATGAGATACCCTAGGAAGCACATATTTGCTAATTCAGACAAATTCCAATAAAAATGGTATAAAACAATATAAAAGAACAACAAGAAAAAGTTTGTAGCATCCTAATACTCTCCTTATCTTATGATTTTTTATTTGTTAAAGAAATGGTGCAATATCTGGTATAATTGTATCTCCTGCTGTCCTTGATAAAGAGGGTAGATTTTTTTAATTGAAATGAAAGATGCGGCTTAGTGGATAAGGTTCTGGCCTGCAAACCAAAGGGTCACTGGTTCAATTCCCAGTCAGTGCACATGCCTGGGTTGCAAACCAGGTCTCCATCCAGGTCCCCAGCTAGAGACATGCAAAAAACAACCATACTTTGATGTTTCTCTCCCTCTCTTCCTCCTTCCCTTCCCCTCTCTCTAAAAAAAAAAAAAAAAAATTAAAATCTTTTAAAAAAATGATTAGAAGTAAAGGCATGGCATGCCTTAAAAAAAACAAAAGATTGATTATAGTCATGAAACCAAAGTTAAGTAGCAATCTCTATTCCTAAAGAATATGTCTAGACTATTAGAAGGTAAAAACACAAAAAAGAGTCTTTCATAGGATTTTTGTCACTGTGTGGTCATACATTTGAAAAAAGGGTCCCTTTTCCTGCCAAAATGTAACCAAATGCAGTATTTTATCCTGATGGACAATGTCTTACCCTACTTTCTCCTGGATTGCTCAATGTGTAGAGCACACACTGATACCCCCACTAAGAACCTGTAGAGCATGTCACCCAGTTGTTACCCAAATTTTGCTGTTGTTTGCAATATGGAGCTTTTAGATTTAGAAAACCCTCAGGCATTCTTCAAAAGTTGAGTCTGTCCACTTCTGATTCTGTTACCAAGAAGATATGCTCAAAAAATTAAGTTCTGGCAGCCACTACGACAGAGACGGTGCTATATGTTCAACCCTCATTTCCTTGAGTTTCTGGACATGTAGCTGGACTGGATTTTTCACCCTTCTCAGTAGTTACACTGGGTCCTATGACTGAGTGTTGGTGACATGTAAGCAAAACTTATTTATAATTTAGACCTTGTGCTTACATTTTCCGAGTACTGATTCATCCTTGCCCTCTCCATCTCTCCTTTCCTCCTTCCCTCTGTCTCCCTTTCGCCTCACAGTCCGTCAGGCAAAGTCGATGAAACCCTCCGGGCAGAGCAGAACCTAGACTCTCGAATGACTTCATGGAACACAGCACCTTTGAGATTTGCCCTGGACTATAACATGCATAAGTGAAAACTGTTGTATTAATCCAGTAAATTTTAGTTATTTGTTATAACAATTGGCCTATTCTGATTTACTTTAGAATCAAGTAAGCTTTTTTATAGATAACCTCACCAGCATTGGAAATAATGAATTACAAAGTTAGTTTACTATTTTTCGAATGTATAAAAATATAATTCCACATTTAGGATAAAATTCAATATGTTCTATGATTTCCCCTAATCATCTATATTTGGTGATTACATAACTTTGGGACTAAATCTCCTAATCTGACTAAATAGAGCAGTGTACACATTCAAGAATGAAGAAGCATTTGCTGATATATATACATATTCACTAAACTAAATGTGTGTGTGTGTGTATATATATTTGTGTGTATGTGTGTGTGTGTGTGTATACACACATTTAGTTTAGTAAATGAAGTTTTGAGGAAAATATAATTATGTAGCCTGGAATACCTGCTTGGTGGTTGAAGGTAGGCCATGAGTATCATGAAAGTTTATCATTCATGACTTCTCATATTTTTCTCATAGGGAGCAATCATTTCTCTTGGTAATGCCTGTAAAGCATGTGGTTTAATTGATGCAGATATACATCCATCCTTATAGTGATCATCTCAGTGGGAGGTCTAGTTGGGAATTAAAATGGGGTGCCAATGAGAATTAGCCATTCAATGTTTCGACTTTTTCTTTGTGCTCGTAGGGACCACCTGCAGATGCACAAAACAGTGGTGGGCTTTGGACAGATGCTATTTGAATGCAAGCCCATTACAATTTAAACTCCACAGAGGCAAAGCTCACAATGCCTTAGAAGAGGAGCAGAGCAGGTGTTTGGGGCCATTTCCAGAGAGAGAACTTGGACACCCCCATCCTTAGGGATTCAGTCTCAAGACTAGTAGAATGACTGGAATAAGGGACAAGACAGGTGGGTCAATGGGCAATGAATTATAGACTCTCTAGTCAAGGCATTATAATGAATTTGAGAGGGTCATTCTTAAAAACAGGTTTTCTTTATAACTCCTTGAACTTGGTACTCTTATGAAAGCTATGATAGGTATGTGGGGTATCATCAGTAACTGCTATGAAATCAATGCTCAGAAGTTTTGCCCAAGTTAGCAGGGACTTTTCTGTACCGGGTGGTCTCTAAACTGACCATCCTACTTAAAACATTTTCTAGTGATGTTCATTGCATCTTTCAAGCTTAAACAGCTGCTTTTCTTCTATGCCCTTCTTAGTACATGAAGAAACTGCAACACTTCTCTGAAGTTTCACAGTAGCAGACACAACAAGAGAATCTAGAATGTCTGACTTCCGTTATGGAATTCTATTTCTCTGGTGGTTTACATTTTCAAAGTATGTTTGTGTACTATATTTGTCCTAGGTGTATTCCATTTGCTTCTTAAAATTTTCTCCTCCCCTTCTGCATTCTGCTCTAGTCCTGGCAAGTGCACTGGGGGGCGGGGGCACACTGTTGGGCTTCCTGCTAAGTTCACTCACTGGCCAAAGCAAAGAAATGGGGTGCTTGCCAGGGTTGACTGCATTGCTCCAAGGAAAGTCTGAGTACCTTGGAATTTGCTCTCTACACAGCTATCTCTGTCTCTGGGCTCCAGTACCCACTTCCTCCCCTCACCCCTTCAGGTGGTCACACTTCACCCCTTTGAACCCTTTGCTCCCTACTCTTCTCACCTTTACAAATAGTCACTTCATTGAATTCCCACAAAATCCTAATCGTGATGCTGCCAGATCAACCATCTCATCAGCTGTTTATGCTAATTTTATAAAATATTTGCTCCATTTTATAATAGAAGGCTTTGATACATAGAAACAGAAATGATTTGCTCAAGGTCATAAAGCTAGTCAGTGGTCGGCTTTCAGCAATTTTGTCTCATATTACAATGTTTCTTCTACAGCCCTGCACTGCCTTCATTTACTGTAATTATTTAATCATGTTAACTGCAGCAAACTGAATAAACGTTGAACTAGTTATCACCCTCTATTATATTTTCCAGGTGAAGATCCAGCATTGAAAGAGAGTCCTTTTAAATGAAAACCACTGAAGCAAATCTTTTATGGTAATGTGGGTGTTAATCACAGTAATTTTTAAAATAGTGAATGACTTACAATGGTATAATTAATGATCACAGGAGATCATCCCAACAGGCTCCCTTCAAATACCTTAATATTGAAAGATTAGCACACTGGGCCTTTCCAAAAATTGTATATCATGAAAAAATAATTTGCTCAATAATTTGGTAGTGAATTTTGAATGAACAATTGACCCTTTTTTGGAGGAGGAAAGAATTTGATACTGTTCATCCTGGTGTGAAAAAGCATTAAGGTTTGAGCAGTAACATGTTCATTTATTTAGAAAAGAAGAAAAAAATATTGGACTAGTTGTACCAAGTGATCTGAAAAACACTAAAATGAATTTATTTCATATAATATCATATGTTGTGAGGTTTTCTCATGTGATCATTCATCAAGAGGTGTTAAGTATGTTGTTTTTTCCTTCTAGGAGCAGATGTGCTGTGTATGGAGTTAGATGGCACATTTTTTCTAAGGTCAACTCTTTCATTATGATGGTGATATCTCGGCAGTGCAACCAACTGTCTAATAAATAAATGGAGGGAGTATTTCCTTCTCTTTATCAGAGAGCCTTCTAATTGTCAGCATTAAAATGCACATTAAATAAAGTGAAGTATTAGGAAAGGGAATGTCCCATTCTGACAGCTTTTTATTTGCTATGTCTGCTCTATCACAACATCAGGTTGATATGCAAGCTTCTGTAATTTACAAAGCCACATATTCTACCTTGTAATGGCTGCAGTGGTGTTGAGCTGCCTTGAAGTGATTTACTGCAATTTGTCACTGTTTGAAAATGTTCCAAAATAGTCTGCTGACATGTACTAAAGAGCTTTCAATGAAATCTGAAATGGTTCATTTGTTATGTCAACTGGAGACATTAAGTGATATCTGAAAATCACTTTAAGATTTATTGAAGTGATCTGGAATATCCTTTAATGGCAATTTGGTATATCAGAAAAGCAATATTGTTATGAAAAGCATAAGAAAATCTTTTCATCACATCTTAAAAGTATTCATATCATGTTATGATTATAAGTACATCACTTCGCCACTTGAGAAAGCTATCATTTTAAAGATATTCTGAAAATTTCACAAGCAATGTTTAAAAAAATATTTGGAGGCAGAAGAGGATTATTGTGATTTGCATTATTTAATATCATTGAAAGTCACAGGACTGAGAGCTTCAATTCTAGATATGTTCCTAACATAGTTTAAAGATGTAGCTCATATTCTTTTTCCTTAAGAATCTAAGCTTGTGCTGCTGTGCCACTGTGAATCACTTTCCAATTTAGTGAACACACAGCTTAAGTAAACCAGATAATTGTTGTGTCCTATCAAATATGGGTAAAGGTTTCTTACAGTTTTACTTGAGAACACTATCTCTAGAAAATGAATAAAAGATAGTAGGTGACAGGCTGCATAAGGGAACTTCCTATGATTATTGTTTATGATAATTTTCCTTGGAAAAAAAGGTACACTTAATTTCCTTAGGTTTAGATATTAAGTATGCTTTTTAATTTAGAGCA
The DNA here is from genome assembly GCA_004026585.1 of Noctilio leporinus. Classification (NCBI taxonomy): domain Eukaryota; kingdom Metazoa; phylum Chordata; class Mammalia; order Chiroptera; family Noctilionidae; genus Noctilio; species Noctilio leporinus. The sequence goes on from PVIW01001941.1 coordinate 118,922, forward strand.
TATAATAATTAAGGGTATGTATGAATTAGTTGATAATAACTGGTCATCAAAATGCTTTAATTTTTAAGCTAAATATAAGTATTATAAAAGATGAATTTAACTCTACCCTTCTCTCCCAAATATGAAACAAAGCTACTGAACTAATAATATGAATCTGACTTCTTAGAGTGAATCAAGATATGTCTTCATGTCTAAACTAGCTGCTTGATGTTGAAATAGGGACTGATTGCAATATAATAGAACTGAGTCTTAGTCAAAGGTTGGGGCTGTGGCCATGTACTTCTTCTTTGTTCAAGTTCATATGATGGTCTGGGACCTGTGATGTTCTCTCAGGGAATGGGTACTTGCCAATAGAACCCAACAAGAATCAAATCACATCTAAGGAATGGTAATGAACATAGTCATACATTGCCAATCAGCGCAACACAAATAAAATCATGCTGGTTGAGCATGTGCTACTCTGGAATCAGCATGGAGAACAAGGTGACAAGGGCTTGATTCCACTGTCACATCACTTTACCAACGGATTTTCTCTATAAAAAAGAAAACCACCCTCTCTTAGGAGTCCTCAATTATGTCAGACCATAAGTATGTCTTAAAGAGGCTTTTCTTAAATTATTATTTTATTGTTGTTGTATTACATTTATCCCACCCCACCCCCCTGCTCTCCCCTGCCCCCCAACCCTCTCTCCCACATGTTGTCCATGTCCATGGGTCATTTATACTAGTTCCTTGAATAAACTGTTCCTCTTCTTTGTCTCTTAAAGAGGGGTTTTGATAAGCCATTTCCACTAGTCATAATTCCTCCTGTTGAACAGAAGTGAACCAGAACATCATGTCTGTTGAATTCTGTGTTGAGATTGTTATTCTCTGGAAGCTACATTAGACCACTGCTGCTCATGGCAAAAAGCAAATTTGCTATTTTTTCTTTTATTTAATTCTAGCTCAATATATTTGGTTGTAGTAAGCTGGTATTTCTCAAAGTGATACGTCAACCAGTTAGGTGAGAATTACCTAGGGTACCATTTTAAATTAAATAGGGCCCTAGACCTCTTGAGTTAGAATCTCTCAGCTGAGGCTCAGGAGCCTGCAATTTTAATAAGAACCCCAGGTGGTTCTTGTGAACACTGTAATTTGAGCACCACTATTTAAGACTACGGCTTATAGTCATCACAAATAGATCTTCACAACTAATTTATTTTAAAGCTCAAAGGGACCTTGGAGATCACTTCATTCAACATCTGCTTGTTTAAATAAGACGTGATTGAAATTCCAAAAAAATATTTGATTATTTCAATGAGAAACCAGCCTTCTAGACAGTTTCTGACATAGTAGAAGTAATAACTATCATTTATTAAGGGATCAAAAATATGCTTGGCAAGTAATATGGAATTTTTACTAATAAAAATAATTTCTAGACCTAGAAGCACAGTTTCAAAAGCATAGTTTATAAACTGATGGGCCATACTAATACTGTGGTCACTTAGTTCAGGCAATTTTTTAGAATAACAACTAAACATGCATGTGGAATGGCTATTGCGATAATACTGGCATACAAAAATACTTTGATTTAAAGGGTTATTAAGGATTGTTTTGGATGGATTCTTTAAAAATTGACAGATTTTTAAGTTCTTGAACCAACTGTGTATGTATGGATGTATATAACCACCATCAATCTGAAATATTAAGTCAGTACACAGTGAGTGTGAGATTAGACCTTCTTAAAAGAAATGATCCTTATTTGCTGTTATTTGAGTCTATTAATTTCAAAACTGGTTTCCTCCACTAAGAAGTATTCTCTTACTTACAGGTATCTGGAAACTCTGATAATGATAAATGGCCTACCCTGTCAAGTGGCAAAATTATTTTTTGGAGTAATCATAGTACCTGGAAATTCCAACTTGTTTCTTTTGTAGTAGAAATGGGCCTCCCAGGGGCATTGATGCTGTTATCAAACCCTTTTTGTATGAGGTTCTTACTTGTCACTTTCATGAAATTTGATGCTGAATGGTGTACTCATTCCTTCCTTCTCAGACCAGCATGGGCAAACCATGGCCTGTGCATAAAGTCTAGCCCTTGGCCACATTTTGTGTTGTCTATCAACTAAGAATGTTGTTTTTCCTATGGTTTAAATGGTTAAAATTTTTTAAAAAGATTGTGTTATGTAAATATTATGTGAACTTCAAATTTCAGTGCCTATAATTGAAGTTCCATTGGAAACTTGTCAGACTGATTTATTTACCCACTGTCTGTGGCTACATTCAGGCCACAACCACAGACACAAGCAGTTGCTTGCTCCAGAGACCACATAGCCCACAAAGTCTAAAATACTATCTGCCTGTTTGCAGAAAAAAGTTTGCGGATTCCTCTTCTAGAACAGGGGTTTTCAAAGTGTATTCTTTGGACCACCAGCATCAGTGTCATAGAGAATTTCTTCCAAATTCAGGCCTCATCCCAGACATGCCTAATCAGAAATTATGGAGAGAAGGTGGGTATGGAGATGGACTCAGCATTCTGTGCAACATAAGCTTTCCTGTTGATTGTGATATATACTGCAGTTTAAGAACCATTATCACTTGTGGTGGGGACTTGCTTAAAAGATGCAGTAAGCATAAAGGATCTGAAAATATAAGCTAATATGCATATGAAAGGGTTGTAACGTTTATTTTTTTATTGTCTCTGCCAGGAAACCACACAAACATATAGAAGAAAACGAGCATTGGTAAACATTCACTGTTGCCAGAGAAAGAGCTGTTGGTAGAGGAAAAGTGCAGGTCTTGCTTTAGGGCTTACTTTAATTTTAACAGGCTTTATAAAATTACCTTAGAAAAGCTTTGATAAATCAGGAAAATGAGATGGCAATCTTTCTAGAAGCTGAATCCCAGTGGTAACGTAAAAGGGCTTACCATTTGGTTTATAAAAAAAGCAAATACAATATGCTTCAATTACTTATATATGAAGTTGAAGAACCCAACCTGAAATTATATGGGAAATCGAATTGACTTCAACAGGAGAGAGAGAGAGAGAGAGAGAGAGAGAGAGAGAGAGAGAGAGAGAGAGAGAGAAAATGCAGCTTCTTTTTGTAGGAGAACCTGATCCTGATGTCCTGTCATTTGATTCATACGTGTCATGAACACTAAGTTCTCACCCCCATATGGCTGACATTTTTGCATCTACTATTGAAGAAAAGACTGTTTAGTCCCAATCGGAACTAAAACTGTGGGGACAGATGAGGAGGCATGCGGACTAATCATTTAAAAATAAAATATAATCAAATAACCCAGTCTAAATGAGGTTATTGCTTTGAAAAGCTTGCTAAAGAAAACCCTTGAATGGTTCTTAATATTCCACTCTAATGAAATGAATGGCTCAATGTACCATTCCATCCTCATTCATGATATTTATTTCAGGGTATTAATGAATATTTAATTTCAGTTCTATTTACTAGTACAATAAAACCTAAGGTGATAAAAATAAGAAAATGATATGGTTACTAAAGCCAGAACGAAATGCTGCAGTTAAAAATGGAGATTGTAATGGAGGGGGTGCAGATTTTGCAGGCTGGCTAACGCTGCCTATGGAGCAGCCAATAAGCAAATGCACAACGGCCTTAGTTTCCCAAAGAGCACTGTAAACCTACACAACAGACTTCACTTTCAGTTTTTGAGGAATGTCTCAGTTGAAGCGGTTAACAGCTCAGCTTTTGCAGTCTGGCTGTTTAGGTGGGAGTTCCAGCGTTCCTGTTGCTTACCTGGGTAATCATTGGCATGGTACTAAATTACTACCCCCATCTGTTTTCTATCGAAAGAAGAGAATGATAATATTATCTACCTCATAGAGTTGCTGTAAGTATGAGATGAGAGATCCATATAAAGCCCTTAGTTCCCGTTCAGCACATAGTGAACACTCACAATTGTTAGCTATTGTGACTGTCATCGCTAATTGTTAATCACTTACATGCAAGGCAGTGGTGGTAATAAAGGAGGGGAGATATGCTGTAAAAGATTATTCAGTTTGCTCAGAGCTGTCTCATAAATTGAATCAGATTGCTCACTAAAATTCTTTACCAGATCAGCTTTGAAACAATTGAGCAGTCCTCTTCCGCAAACGCTGTCTGACAACCTGTGTGTGGTGACGCCAAAGAGACCGCTCCTAGTTACACCTGCCAATGGCTTCATCAGATACTGAAATCAACCAGGTTTTACCAAAAAAAGAGGACGGATGTAATACAACAACAATAAAATTAAATGAAAAAAAAAAATCCAGGCTGCATTCTAATTCAAGTGGATGATGACAACTTTCACATGAGAAGAAGTTTTATTCTTTTAAATTCTTTGCTAACATATGCAAATGGAAACATAGTTAATAAAGCACTTGTGTCCTTAGGCCTTGACCCGTAAATCCCAAATCTGTTCCCACCTTGTGGTGAGAGACATCTGGCTGCTGCCTGCTCCCTGCTGAGCTGTTCTGTCCTAAGGGTGTGTTGTGGCTGTGCCACCTGACTGCAGTGAGCATGATAGAGCATTTCTGTTTAAGAGTCTGAGGACCTAAGGCTCAGTGTAAAGAGTGAACACTGGAAAACTCTACATACAACTAGGCCACTGTGTGAGAAAACCCATGTTATGACACAAATGATAACACCTTGCTCTGGAACAAGTGTCATTTTGTTGCACATCACTGGAGCTATTGACACTTGCTCCCCAATACATGACACAATTGAAGGGACAGATCCAGATAGTTACCTTCTTTTTGGAAAACATAAGGGCTGCTTTCTATTATGTCTAACCAGAAGAAATTAATGTGACCATGGATGTGTCCTGCCTCTGCTTCTCACTGTCAGGTTAGTTAGTGTCCTGGGGTGTATGTGTGAGGTACCACATTATGACCAATCTTTCCAGAGTCTCATCAACACACAGCCCAAGCGTTTACTGAGGGTAAGTACTCTCTGCTGGGCTAGGCTTGGGGCACACATGGTAAATAAGATAAGCTAGTCTCTCACATCGAAGAGCATAATCATCTAATTAAAATATATTTTATATTAAAAAGCATGGCAGATATGGCATGGCATATGGACATTTTGAATACATGTTTCTAATAAAACAGAAGAGTCCAACTAAATTCTTCCTGCTGGACATGTTCACATCTTTCTGCTACAGGAATACTTCAGTGGAAAAAACTGAAAAGCAGTGTTTTTACCCAGTTAGAAGTATCTGCTGATTACACTTTGAAAACAAGATCATGTGTATTATCACCAGACCAATGCTGTATTTCTCTGTACCATTATCGCTGAATATTTTCTATCAATTTAAAGACAATTACCTTCTTTTAGGTACAGAAATGACTACATTCCTATCATTGTCTTCAAGTGTTCTCACTCTCTTCTGTACTTATCTGGGACCTCAGTGAATGCCAGTCAGTTAGAGTCCTGGTCGTTTTTGGAAAGTCTGAAGCTTTTGTTTTTTCATTTCCTATGCTATTTATGCTTCCCCTCCCTCCCTCACCCTGAATTAAGCATCTCAAAAGCAGATGATAATCACACCCACTAGCCTCCCAGGCTTCCTGGGCCCCAGGACCCTGCTTGCAGGAGGTATTGAAGCCCATGTTCCTGGGTGGGAGTGGTCTCCAGATGTTCAGACAAGACCAGCAGGTAGGCACTGGGGAGAGAGAGAATGCCTCACTCATCAGTTGGACTTGAACTTCATTCTGAATAAAGAACTTGATATGAAAGGGTTAAAATCATGTATTTTGTGTAACTGAGATAACCTGCAAAAATTTGCCAAGTACCAACCAGCAAAATCTCCAAAAATATTCTCTATTTTTATTTTCATTTGAAAAAACCATCATGGTAAATTAATTTTAGAGGCAATTAGGGAATATATTTTAATGCAAAACGCTTTGGTTGTTGATGAGACAGGGTTTGTTTTTCACCTCATCACAAGATGGCACTTTGATAAATCAGAAATTGCTCAGTGCCTAAAGAGGCACATTGTGACAGTTTTCATCACGATGTGATATAAAGGCAAATGAAGAGGTAGTCCATATCACACTCAGCTGGTTTGGTGATGGTGCCCATCGTGTGAATGAGAACCAGGAAAGGCTGCTTACTAACAGTGTGTTCATTGTTTTCTGATCCACCACTGACATTAACTTTTTCTTCAGTCTTTTAAGGACCGAATTGGATTTGAATCTGGCTGCTTATAAATAGTTGGATAAATGGGAGGTAACCCAGCCAACTAGAAGACCTCTTTAGGAGGAAATGTACTATGCATGTTTATTTTTTAAATTAATTTATTGTTCTATTACAGTCCCCACACCATTGCTCTCCCTTGCCTTTTTTTTTTTTTCTGCTTGATGACTTAGGCTGAGTCCTTCTGAGTGATATCACTGGGTGTGAATGAACAGCTGGTCACAGATTTCATTCTAGTTATTTGCATGCACCAGTTAATACAATCTCCATGTCAAATCCTTTCACCAAGCCTTTTGGAAAAACAGGGCCATGGCATAATCTATGGGTGTCTGATTTCAATACATATGTAAAGACATCACCTCTGACTTCACGTTTCTCCTTTTATGGCCTGTTTATCTTCATTTTAATATGTATAATCCAATATTCTGTCCAATATTTCTGGGTAAGTCATCACTGAGAGTAAATATTGAGCCCTTTCACTCCTTGACTTTTAAGTCTAAAGCAGGGGAAGGGGGGGGAGGAATGGTAATGTTCATACACTGGTTAAACAGCTTCTAGGATCCTAATGGAAGTGACTGTATGAGATTAATACTAAAGACAAATATGTAAACATATAATTCACTAAGAAATAAAAAATGAATTATCAACCAGCTTCATCACTGTGTGGCAGTGTTAGGGATATAAATAGTGCCAAAAGAATGTTATACCTAAAACTTTGAGCTTTCAGATATCGCTGTGGCATTATAGGTACTCGTCTAACAGGTGGGTCTTCTTTGACTCACCCTGGTTTCTTTTGGGCCTTGGTCAAATGGGCCAACACTTATTTTCAAGGCTGATCTCATTTTTTTCTAGCTGTTGAGTAGACTTTGCACTTCCGTTGATGAGGGCATATGAGAAATGAACCAGATAAATTGCTTGATTAGAATCTTCATGAACCAGAACTGATGAGAGGTGCACACATTTGCTTGTGAATTAACCACCAAATACATCTTTCTAGGGCCTGATGCTGACACACATATCTACACTCTCCCAACTGCATGCCATTCACTGATTATAAACCTTGGGTTATTCTACATTACAGAATTTTTGTACCACCATATGGTACTTGAATACTGACCGTATCTTAGTCTATAAATGGCATTCTGATTAGAACACTGACCCTCCTCCTAAGCTTTTAAGGAATGTGAAGAAGGAACCCAGCCAATTAAGTCAATAATTTTTGAAGTCAGTTTGATTATTAGTTCTGCAATAGTATGAGCTTCCATTATCACAGTAAACAGATATAAATTTTCCTTAACTAATGGAGAGTATGAATAAAAAGAGGAGGAATTTATAGTTTTTCTATAAAGATAAAGTTATATTTAGGCAGACTGGAATAAGCTTACATTCTTGGCATTACATAAAATGTATAGTCTTGGTGATGACTTCTTTTTCTGGCTTGCGCACAGCTATCTATCTTCTTACTTTATTCTTAAGTGGAATGAGAGAGGGAAAGGAAAAGAGAGAGAGAGGAAGGGAGGAGGAAGGGGGAGAGAGAGCAAAAGAGAGAGAGAGAGAGAGAGAGAGAGAGAGAGAGAGAGCTCTCAGGTGTTTCTTTGTCTAAGGACAATAATCCTATTAGATCCGAACTCCACCTTATGACCTCATTTAAGTTTAGTTACCTTCTATAAAGGCCTTATCTCCCAATTCAATCACACTGGGGTTTGGGTATGACTTCAGAGTGAACATAATCATTTAGCCCGTATTAGTTAGACAATATTATTATAGTATGACCTTATGTTTGTATGTTACTAAATATCATCCCAGTTCTTTGCATTAGCTCACTCTTCAAACAGCACCAAATAAATCAGAAAAATAAAAATGAATGTATTCTAGTGTGGGCACTCAAAACAATAAAACTACTCTTAGTTATGTAGCCATTCTTATCTTTACACCATTTTCTATATTTATGCCAATATAAGCACATCTTGCCAGAAGAAAATACTTTGTATTATGTAAAATGATAAAATTCACTACATTTAAATGCATATAATGTTTTATTGTTAAAAAATAAACTTCATTTTTTGTCCTTTGTGTTGTGTATGTGCACACGTGTGTGTGTGTTTGCAACAGATTGCAGAGATTTTCTTTTAAAGCCTTCCCTGTTGAATATAGCCTGATAAATATGGAAATGTAACAGGGTGATATTCAAAATCAAATAATGGAATCAGGGAACATAGAAATAAAATCAATGATATAGTCTGTGATAATTTTTGCCTTAGTATATATGCTTACTTGAAGACACACCAAGAAGTCCTTTTGTCTTTTGATTTTAGGAATGGGTAATGGCCTTTTTATTCTTAAATGTTAACATTTAGTAACTAAAATGTTATTTTTCAAAACTAAAATGATGTGTTCCCATCACAGATTGTCTTCCTTGTACCAGAATTGGATCTCAATATGAGGAAGCACGTTATGCAGATATGCCATGGAAACAGGAACAGAAAACCTGGAATACAGCAGTGTGGGGAACACTTCCACTGTTGAAATAGGGCAGGTAAAGGCAAAAGGAGGCCGCTACAAGTTAACGTTCTCAAAAATCATTCTGTGGCCTATCACGATGGCACACGTTGGTAGCCAAAATCTTGAGATGGATCAATTTGACTGAGAAACCAACATGGAGTCATGGTCAGGATTGTTTCTTAGTATGATTGTGCATTTCTACTGTAACACTCCAAGCAAAGCCAGTACTCCTAGCACTGCATTTACCCTAACAGACAACTCACTGAGGAAGATAAACAAAGGGCCCAGAGGCATATGAAAGAATGCTCAACATCACTAGTCATCAGAGAGATGCAAATTAAAACCACAATAAGATACCACCTCACACCTGTCAGAATGGCAATCATCAGCAAATCAACAAACAACAAGTGTTGTGAGGATGTGGGGCAAAGGGAACCCTCATACACTGTTGGTGGGAATGTAGGCTGGTGCAGCCACTGTGGAAAACAGTATGGGGTTTCCTTAAAAAACTGAAAATGGAACTGCCTTTTGATCCAGCAATTCCACTACCCTAAGAATATCTTATTGTTTGCTTTTGTTGTTTCATGTAAAGGTGCCATAGAGGCTAGTGGTGGCTCTGAATCTATGGCTGATCATAGCCTGGCATTAAATGCTGTTGTAAGGTAAAAAGTTACTTTAGTCCTGGTGATACCACCGATTGGGCACAGTTTCGAAGCAATTCACTTATTTGAACAAATATAATGACCTGATTCATTCAGACCATCTAAAATGTGGATATTTCCTTGCACAATCATGAGGACTCTCAGTTCCCTGGCCCCTGCCTATGTCTTTCTCCTGCTTCAGCTTTCTTAAGTAAAGATTTCAGAATTAGTTCCCACCTTAGACATTGTAACCTGGACATTAAAAAAAAAAAATTAGCCCCGGCTAGTGGGTCAGTTGGTTGGAGTGTCATCCTACCCAGCAAAAGTTTGCAGATTTAATTCTTGGTCAGAGCACATGCCTAGGTTGCTGGTTTGATCCCTCATGCATATGAGGGCAATCAACTGATGTTTCTCACATCTATTTCTTTCTTTCTTTCTTTTTCTTTCTTTTCTTTCTTTCTTTCTCTCTCTCTCTCTCTCTCTCTCTCTCTCTCTCTCTCTCTCCAATAAACATATTTTAAAAATCTCTAAAACAATTTTCCCAAATGCTGATGAGGGATGATTCTAACCTTAGACTTCTGTTTCTAAACTGGACAACATTTATTCACAGTTCTTGTTTATATACTTGTAAAATAAATATCCTTTTTACCTGAGGCATTATAAGAATCAAATACTTATTTTGAAAGGGCTCTGAGAAAAGCAATCTTTCTGTCAAATATGTATATGTCTTAAACTAGTTTTGACAAACTATTATGGTTATACTGTCAAGCTTTTAGATTTTTTTTCAAATAAAAATACCTTCAAGTCCATTTTCGAATGCAGGAAAAGTAATTTTCTTATTTTTCTTGCTAAAATTTCCATTCCTTACCTTGTAAGATATTTATATTTATCTTAATGTTGTTATATTAAAGGCCCCAAAATGGTTTTTAAGTAAGTAGATTTATATCTGCCATTAAGAAAACACTTTCATGTAGGTACTAATTTAGATGCACCCTGAACTTAGAAATAAATTTACCTTTGAAAATGGTTATAACCAAATTATATTTAATTAGACTCATTGTCTGTAGGAATAGCTAAGAGATTATCAGTAAATGTATGGCTCAGGAGATCTGCGACATCCATTTTAATGATTCCCAGTGGCTTGATATGATTTTTTTTCTCACATGAAGATCCACAGCAAGTGTTCCAGATGGGGTCACCTTTTATTCAAATTCAGACTTGTTCCATCTTGTGGTACTATCTTTTCAAGAATCTTAGTCTTTTCCAGCTAATAAATCAGGAAGGAAACTACAGGAAAGATACCCGTTTCTTAATCATTTTCCTATCAAGTGCCACTCATGACTTCTGTTCCTGTTTCATTGGTGCCAGTTCTATGGTGTATTTAGCTTCACAGGAGTTGGGCAATTTATATTCCCTGCCTAGGCAGTTGCTGCTCAGGGGCAATTCCACACTTACTCTGCCACACGGAGGTTCACCAGAGCCTGTTTGCATATTTTCTCATTTTTAGATGAGGATAAGTAGAATGATATCCATCTATTAACCTCTCTGTGTGAGCGCATAGAGAATTAGTGGCCATAAGATGTAATTGGAGAGCACACTCTTCCTTTTCATTTATAGGACCCCTTTCCTTCTATTTATATTTAATTTGCTAATGTGATCAGGAGATGAAGAAAAGAAAATGTGTCATTCTTATTTGGGCTCCCAGCCAGGCAGCTTAGCAGCAGAGATTTAATTTTTTTAATTAATTTTAATTAAAATGAGCAGCTAGAGATGTAACAAAATTTAAAAAATGGAAATTAAAAAAATAAAACCAAATCCTGGGGGGAACACACACTTAAAGATTTATGCAGGCTTGTGAACGAAATAACAGTATTTCGTGTTATTCTCCTGTCTATTGATGAGAAAGACACAGCTGTACACTGACATTTGTGGCAAAATTATAGATATATTTGAAATATGCTTTAGATAAACACATATACAACTTCATACTACACTTCATTTCTAAGTGGCAAGCTAGGTAACACAATATAATGGTAATGGCAACATTACCACATAAGCTATACATGTATATCATAATTAGCTAAAATTATGTTTCTATACCTTCACAAAAGGGGACTCTGCTTATTAATTTATAGTAGAGTCTTTAAGAATACTACTCTGTCACTGTTACAGAGGTGTGGGAGTTTCTAAGAGGAAAACACATGGGCTCATGGGTTTGAATTTTCTCTGCCTACTCTTTCCTTACTTGGGTGCTTCAACAAACCCAAATATGGTGGCTTGTGTTTTTCCCAACGGCAATATTTCCAAACATGTTAAAGGGCCCTTAGCCAATTTCTCACTTCAGTGCTGAACCCACTGTAACCTCTTAAAGGGGCCCTTCTGAAACAGCTACCTTTCTGAACTTGGACCTTTCCACAAATTTGTGAGCTTTCTCAAGACCACGTGGCTTTGATCTGGTGACATCATCATCTCTCCACCCATGTTTTTAACAGGCAGAGTCCTGACAGGAAGGGCTTTGAGAGAACCGCATAACACTGATGGCAGGGGTGTTAACTGAGTAAGTGGGAGTACTTAACGCTGGTGATGGAAATAAAGTGCTGAAAGTATCCTTTCCAAATCTACTCCTGCATGAAGAAGGAAAGAGCAGCAGAGAGACCCTAAAAGCCATTTTCTTTCTAGACCCTGCATCTTGAATCCTAAAAAACAACAGCAGGATAACATTAGAAGGGAGTCAGCATTTGTCAAAGGAAAAAATATGAAGGCCAGGCCTTTAGAGTATCTTCAACTATTGTCTTGCTAATATCTGACCATCCAATGCCCTATTGTTCTTGATCACTTTTTGCAGAAAATCCTCTACAGTAACATTGTTTCCTCATGCATGCACCAAGGCTGCTAAACTCTGCTGAACACTCTGCTGAACGCTGCTAAAGAATGTCACACAAAGGGGCAGATTGGTGCCCAAATGCACTCATGATTGTTAATCTTACCCAGGCTCTTAATAGTGTCTGTGAACCCTATGAGCTTTCCATTGTACCACTGAATTCCCATTTCTCACAGGTACTGTGTCAAACTTTTCTGACTCTCCTCAAATCTTCAGCTCATCCATCTCCTCCCTGAAGTCGAGATTGCTTAAAATCACTGGGGGAAAACTCTTGGATGTTTTACTGTCTAGACTACAAGCTGCATCCATCTTTCCCCTTTCTTGTTGAGTTGAGGAAGATTTGAATTTCCATCTGCATAACTGATCCACTATCTATCTGAACTTCGGACCCTTTCCCCTCTAGACTCCTTAGAAATACAGTAAGTTCTCTACCCTCCAACTGCTTGCAACTTGAATTTCTCCTTCACTTCTGGATGTGTCTCACCAGAATTTCAATAAGTATGGATTTTCCACAATAAAAAAAAAAAGGAAAAAAAAAATACTTTCTTAAATCTAAATTACCTCTGTAAATCCTATTCTCGTTTCTTCTTCACAGTCAAAATTTTTGAACGTGTTACCTGTTTTTTCTGTTTCAGTTTCCTGAGCTCATTTAATGTTATTTTTTTCTTGCAATATACCACTGACCTTGGTCACACATGCTATCAATGCCTACATAATGCAAAACATGATTACTTTTGAAATATGTCACTTGACTTGTTGAAAGCTTTTGATGCTACTGAGATCTATTCTTCATAAACCTCTTTCTCCTTGCCTTACCTGGTACAACTTTATCCTATTGCCTCCTTTCCCTCTGGTTTCTCCTTATTTTCCTTTGAGTGTTGTTTTTGCTATTCTTCCACTTTATGCATTCTCAGTCCTAGTATTTTTCTCCACCTTGCTGTTAAGGATTTATTAAGCTAATCCAGGAACTCTGGAAATTCATCTGCTCCCAAAGCTTCAAAAACAATTGGTAAATTAATGATTCATAAATCTACTTTTCCAGCACCAACATCTTTTCTAGGCTCCAGTTCTTCAGGGCTAAATGCTTACTAAACATTTCCACATGTATATTTCATGGACACCTGAAGCTTAATATGTTGAGAAATACACTCATGTTCTTATTTCTCTTTGTACTTAAATCTCCTCTTGTGTTCTCTATTCTAAAATGCTACTACCATGTACTCAGGATACCTCTCACATTTAGTAAATCACCCAATCACTTAGATGCTATTGTCAAATTATTTTCTGAATACTACTCTTTATCCCTAGAGCTATGACTCAGGTCCAAGCAAAAGTGTTCTCCTTTCTAAATGGTTGCCACTTCTTACATGATCTTTCTTTTTTCAAGATTTCTCCTCTGATCCATTCTCCACAGGGCATATATGAGAATATATAATTATGATATTCACCTGCTTAAAATCCATTAGAACTTTCACATCGCTTCTATGATAAAGTTCAAACTTTGAAACATGTCATAACCAAATTAAACCCTTTATGATCTGAACTTAGTACATTCAGAATTCTCATCATGCATCCCTCTGTTTCAAATTCTGTTGTCCAGATATATTGAATTTCTTTCAATTCTTTAAAATAAAACTTGCTCTTGCCTATCTCTGACCTTTGCGTCACATTTCCCTTCTCTGGAATACTCTGTAGCTCTCCTCTTTTCTGGTTCATTTTTTTCATTCTTCTAATCTTAGGTTATATGTTACTTCCTCAAGCAGCCCTTTTTGGATTCTTGGGTTGCTTAATAAATACTTCTTAAACATGCCTTTAACAGTTATATATTTCTCCTATAATAATTTTATGCTTTATTATTGTTGTCTGTTGTATTAGTTTTCTCTTGCTGCTATATTATAACAAATCTTGTGGCTTAGTACAGCATACGTTTATTTTATTATAGTTCTGGAGGTCAGAAATTTTAAAGGGGTGAACAATTCTGCGTTGCTTCTGGGGGGTTCTGGGAAATAATTCATTTGGTTACATTTTCAACTTCTCTAGATTCCTTGCATTCCTTGGCTCATGGCTGCTTCCTCCATCTTCAAAGACAGCAGTGTAAGCTCTTCAAATTTTCCTCTCTGAGCTGTTTCTGTTATCACATCTCCTTCTCTGAGTCTGTCTCTTCTGTCTCCCTCTTTCAGTTATGAGGACCTTTATGATTATAATGGGTTCACCTGGATAATCCAGGATAATTTCTCCTTCTCAATATCCTTAATTTAATCACACCTGCCAAGACTCTTTTGCCATGTAAGCTAACATGTACCTGGTTACAGGGATTAGGAAGAAGACATTTTGAAAGAGAGTATTATTCTGCTTTCCAAATGTGTTTAAATGTCTATTTTTATATTAAGCATATGAAATCTCCTTTATTCTTCTCATTATGCCTAGTACATAGTACAGTGCCTGGCCCATGAGAGTTGTTCAGTATGTACTTAAAGAAAGAGTTATGGCTGTGATTTCCAATCCATTTATATATACATGTAGATATAACAAATACATGTATCACTGAACAAGTATAAATTATGAAATGCAATAACAAAATAATCACATGTAATTGTAAACAGTCTTTTTTCTATTCTATTCCTATATATATATATATATATATATATATATTTTTTTTTTTTTTTTCCATAGAAACAAGTTTTTTCTCTGTCCCTGAATAAAATCTCAGGCAAGCACTAGTGTTTCTCTGACTACTTACAGGTTTTAAAACAACCTATCAAATCACATAAGACACAGTTTTAATTCTATAATTAAAATGACCCATCTATTGAATACCAAAAATCTGGATGTCATTTTAGATTGAGTTGCTTTCCATCCCCCCCCCCCCCACACACACACCATATCTTGCTTTCTGTGGTTTCTTCCCCTTTCACTGCTGGAATAGAAGGGGGGTGGGGGGAGGAGAGGTAAGTGGAACAAAAGGCATGACTTGGCTAAATCTGTGGAGGTGATATCATTTCAGTAATCTGTGGACTGTGCAGATGTTGAAAGGTGGCTCCCTGAGGAGCTCTCTTCTATACTCCGTAGGTTGTTAGAAGTCAGTCTCTGTTCACCTTCCAGCTGAACTGCTTGGGAAGATTAAGCTGTACCCCACTTCAGCTTCCTCTCTTGTGTGTTTCTATTGTGGTCCCAGGCAAATACTCATAAATCTATTGTCCCTATAAACTCTGGGGATGCTGTTAACTCCTTCAAACCAACCATCTCCTCTGCTGCTACAGAACATTTCAGACAATTCCTTGTTCATAGATTTCTTAGCTCGGATACTCATCCACTATGTCCACTAAGTTGAAGAGATACATATTAAGCTCCCAGAGTAGTCTTTTATAAAGACTCATAGGTGTGTGCGTGTATGTGTGTGTGTGTGTGTGTGTTCAGGAGAAGGTATTCACAAAATATCTATCTGCAAATAAAACATCTACAAAAGTACTTCTTCCATAACAAACAAACAAACAAACAAAACAAAACAAAAAAACAAAGGTAAAATCTACCTATGGATGTGAGAGATTTAAAGTTACGTAGCTAGATCACAGGCATTTATTTTTGAAACTCCCATCACAGCCTAGAACTTTACGTTTGAATATATGTCTAGTTGAGTTAAATAGGAATATTAACGTGCTGTTGTACTGAGTCTTATCAACCCTTTCAACTCACTGAGAACCACCTTAATACTGTCTTCATTCTAGAGATGAAGAAACCAAGGCTCAGAGACGTTAAGAAATATGTGAAAGGCCACATTGTTGATAAATAGTGGACTTAAAATTCATCACCAAGAAGTATAAATCCAGAACTCATGTTTCTTCATATGATAACATTTATCATACTTTCTTTGTTTAAATATCCATCTTCCATATCAGACTGTAATTTCTTATATATTCTCTTCACTATTCTTAGAATAATGATCACATATGTTTAACACTAATGTAGTTCTCAGGCTTTTTAAAAAATGTAATGCAAGATAGTATATTGTTTCATATACTATGGAGGGGGAGTGACTTTTACATTTAATAATAATGATAAACAAGACAGGTAAGGCAAAGAAAACTTAAGAAGAAAACACTTCCAAGATATAAAATGTCTTTACTTACAATATCCAATTAAAAATAAAAAGAATGGTACATTGTTGTTTTGTCTCCAAGAGACCAACAATTAACTTTATCCTTAATTTCACACTCTTTTTGCAAATGTTCATGAGGCTGTGACTAGCTGCTTCATAAAACAAGCTGTTGTAATTATTGTAGAGATGTAACTGACATTGCCCACTGTCAAGCTTCCCTTTTGGAACTTCATCTCATATCTCAGTGTACAAAGGAAAAAAAAAAAAAGAAAACCAACAACTAACTTTCTTTGGAGTAGACTTTTATCTTAACATCAGTTAACTATCATTTCATTCTTATTAGACTGAGTCATATATTTGTTTTCCAACTTTGTAAGCTTTAGAAAAATTAGTTGATTTTTTTGATAGAAAAAGACCAACCAGCAAAAACTATAATTGTTCATTTTGAAATTTATGCTCTATTTTTTAAAAGATAAGAATGTAATATAATTACTACCAGGTAAAGTTGAAAAAGATCCAAGGTCATTTCTCTGTTAAAAGTATTAAGTACATTTTTTAAAATTAAAACTTATTTTTACTGACTTTAAGCAAGAAGAATGAAATTAATGACTTTCTATGTTTCTCAAAAATAAAAAAATTATGTATTAAATTGAACATGTGCTTTCTTTTATGAAATAACATTTACTTACAATATTTATTTCTACTATGGAAGCAACCACTGGATGCTATAAAGCATATATCCATATAAATTCATATTAGTGGAAATAAATATGGATAAAATTGCATTGACTTTCTAATTGAATGTCATCATTTTGTCTAATACACCGTTTTCTAGAAGATCTCAGAGTTCCCCTTTTTTTTCTTTAACTGCTTTCATCCAAAAGTTTCATGCTATTTCTAAAATTTTATTTTACTTTCTAGGATCCAAAAAACACTACTGATAATATAGACTTGAATTCTAACAAACTCTAGACTATATTAAAGATTCTAAATTCAGTTCCTCTGAGGGAATATTAAGAGGATTTTTATATTTTCAATATCCTTTTGGTTATTAATATGGAAAGTATTTGAAAAGAAAACATAAATCCAAGGACTATATTCCAAATATTGGGTTGACCAAAAAGTTCATTTCATTTTTTTTCCATATAATATAAGACACATTTTTCATTTTGGCCAATAACTTCATTGACTTGGATATTCTGAGTATGTTGGCTATCTCTTGCTGCTACTGGCTTGTAGTGGGCAGAGGCCAGGGGTGCTGCTAAACATCATTTAATGCATAAGACAGCCCTGCAGCAAAGAATTATTTTGCCAAAATGTCAATAATACCAAGACACTACATACACCACTTTTGACATGTTTGATGAGTCACAGCACCTTCTCTATACACTGCACAAATCTTTTCTTGCATTTCAGTTGCATTTTTACCTTTCTTGAAATAATAAAGCATAATATACTGAAAATGTTGCATTTCTTCCCATATTCATTATGAAAATGGTGATACAAAAATTCACCAATTTGATACTTCATAAGTTCTTTTAATGTACACTGATATGACAGTTGTCACAATACATTCTAATGAAATGGTTTCGAATGAAGTTAAAGATAACAAAGCACTACTAGAGATATTGTACAGAAAAAAATGTAATGAATTTTTGGCCAACCCAATACTTTTCTTTAGTTTGTCATAATAAAATTAGGAGATTAAAGTTTCATAAATTTATGCTGAATTTTCTAATTAAAAAAACAAGGAACTAGATTTATTGTGGTGATCATTTCAAAATATATGTAAATACTGAATCATTTTGTTGTATAACTGAAGTGAATATAATGTTAAATATCAACTATATCTCAAAAAATGAAGATTAGTCCTTGTTAGAGAGACTGTCTCTGGATTTTGTTATGCTGCTGGTCAAAGCAGACTCCTGGGATATGTAGTACTATAAAATGTACAACTATGTTACTATTCTTTTGTGTTTTCTGCCAGATTTATAGAAGAGTCTTTTGTATTTTACTTCTTAGTTCAAAAACAAAAATGTATGACCATGGTTAACTCCCTGGAGCTAGCTTTTAAGATTTCAAATTAGATACATTATAACAGTTATCTGCAGTTCAAGAAATCAGAATGTATGTATGCCCAATCCAAACAATCAAAAACAGCAACAACAAATGCACAAACTTTCTCCTTAATGAAAAATCATTATAAATATAAAGCCAATAAGACTTAATGGCTTTGCTGGAAGTTAATGTTTGTTGTGATTTTGCAAGCACTATATAGCCTATGGTGTTTATATTTTATTTGTTTATATTTATAGTGTGATTAAAACAGAGTGAACCATAAAGTTGTTCTGGAAATACTTTTTAAAAGTTTTTTTTTTTTTTTTGTTTAGAAGGTGGTTATTTATTTACCCAAATAATA
The DNA here is from genome assembly GCA_004026585.1 of Noctilio leporinus. NCBI lineage: Eukaryota > Metazoa > Chordata > Mammalia > Chiroptera > Noctilionidae > Noctilio > Noctilio leporinus. The sequence goes on from PVIW01001941.1 coordinate 137,648, forward strand.
AATATGTCTATATTTGCTTATATATGATTGGATCAAGGAATGCCCAAATAATACTAGAAAGGTAATTTTAGGTCATGTTTTCAGACTTCTCAGTAGATTCCAACACTGTACTGACTTATTTTCCTGAAATCCATACTCTAAAGTTTCGTTAAAGTTCTTGTTTAAAGTCACAATAATGGGTAAGATCCTTTGTTCTTCACATTCTCTCTTACATTAGATTTCACTGTGGTATCACTAAATAAGAAAAAAATAAATAAAGTGGGCCATTTGATTTTAGGGGGAATATCTTTAAATGAATCTTTTGGTTTGCCTGCTCATGCTACCTCATTAATTCTAAATGGTGTCAGTCAGTTGAGCCTAATAGCTGTGAGTGTTACTACCATGGTCAGTTCCAAATTACAGTATTGATTAATTGATTGTCTTCTTCCAGTTGTGAATTATATTAGTGCTGGCTCAGGCAGTTTGGCTTAGTGCCAAAACCTAATTTTCAGTAGAAGGCAACAAGCAGCCTCACTGTTTCACTGCTGTGGTTAAGTGGTGCTTAGAAAACCAAAAGCTTTGGAAAGACGATTCAACAAAAAGGAATGTCCTAGATGAAATGAATATGCACTTACTGGAGGTCCCTCTCTGATGGAGAGAAATAAGTAGGAAGAGATATCAAGAATTTGTCATTTCTCAGCCTCTGACTTCCAAAGCAATAGCTGGGGGATGAAGGCTGGGGAGAGAAACGCGGTCCAGCACGTAACAAGCCCGCACTGGGGAATTAAGTCCATTCAGGAGAAGGGTGTTGTCTTGGCACTTTGACACCAAGGAGAAGTTAAGGAGGATCATGGATACCCCTGCATCAGGGATTTTCTACCTTTTGCATCTCATGGCACACATAACCTAATTATTAATATGTTATAGCACACCAAAAAGTATATATTTTTGCAGATCTGACAAATAATTGGTATAATTCTGACTCATTCATACTTTTGCTGCATTATTGTCTTATTTTTAAATTTCATAATTAAGGGAAAAGAAGTCAGTGCCCCTGACTTAAATAGACTGGTATTGCATGTTTTAAAAATTGTTGCAGCACTCCAGTTGAAAATTGCTGCCCGACGTAGTAATGGGTACAGCTGTCTAGGGAAGCTTGAAGGCAGCTGCCAACGGTGGCATCACTTAGAATAACATAAACTTACAGAGTTGAAAGACAAAATGTTACCAAGTTGAAAGAGGCACCCATTCAATGTTAACTCTACTTTAGCGAGGAGCATAAATTGGATAGGTGTGTTTTACCATTGATCCTTATGCAATGGGAAAAGCTAAATGGGGCATTAAGAGGTTAATAATTTTCATAGATCTATACTTAGTGTTTGCCACCAGATCAATTCCCTTTCTCTACAAAATCTGAGGGAAGAACTGGTGTGGGATGGAGTAATTCTGATTATAATGTTATATCTACATCAAAATGTATTTAGAATCATTATTGTTCTTTTTTCCCCAACATGAAATAAATAATACTTGATTTCACAGATGATTAGAAAGAACCTTTCTCCCTCATGTAGAGAATGATCATGGCAAAAAGAAAGGAAGGAAGGAAGGAAAGAAGGAGAGAGAGAAGGAGGAAGGAAGGAGGGAGGGAGGAAGGAAGGAAGGAAGAAGGAAGAGAGGTAGGAAGAAGGCGGGAGGAAGAAAGGAAGGAGGAAGAAAGGAAGAAGGAAGGAAGGAAGGAAGGAAGGAAGGAAGGAAGGAAAGAAGAAAACAAAGGATTTCAGAGGTCCTAAATTTGAAAGCGTTGAAATCATCAATTAGACAAGAGCTGTAAGTGGAAGTTTATAAATGGAAAACATTTGTAAATATATGAAAACTATATATTACCATGTCAAATATGCTGATGCAAATTAGAATTGTGTGGAGGTGTTTGATACAAGAAAAGGGGGGAAGATTATAAGTAGATGTCAATAAGGGAAAAGTTATTTTTCTGTAAGTGGCACTAAGATCAAGATTATTAAATATATATTATTAAATGTGTGTATATATACTGTATATTCTTTAATAGAATCTATAATATAAGCCCTTTGACATAGATGCTATAATGAAAATTCATAAACTGAATTTCTGTAAAACACAAATGCGTATTAATTATTCATGGTTTTCTTACTGATCTGTAGCACAAATAAGGTTAGAATTAGAACTGCCATTTATTTACTATTTTAAAAATATTAAAGTAGTAATGTTTTTACTATGGCTATGCCATTTTATAAGCATTAAGGAGGGGGGTTATAAAATCAAGCAGCATGCCTTTGGGGTGAGTAGTTACTAGCTTAGCTAACTAACTCAGATAACTCACACAAGTATGATATAACAAACTTAGAGCACCAGCAACTGGAAAAAATAAATACATATCGTAGTGGACTTAAGTAAGTATTTAGGTGTTACTATGAAGGGTAAAACTATGCTCCTAGCTCCTCATGGGAAGGATACAAATATAATTCACCATGATACACTCCTCAGAGACTCTAGCACAAAATGAGTGCTCCATGATTATTTTTTGAAAGAACGAATGCATAGGAATAGAGCCTTTAACCAACTTCTGTCAATGGCAATAGTTGGATAACATATTATCTTTAAAGGGCCACAGAAATGATGCCATGAATAAGATAGTAGCAAATTTAACATGCATAAGATCCCACACACTAAAGTATAGTTAGTTTTCCCTCTCCCCATGCCCTTTTCTTACCTGAATAAATTTGATTCACTCTTAGACATCATTTTCATCCCTGCAAAAGTAGTTCCTCACCTATTTGGACTATAAGCTCCTGTGCTTCCCATATATTGCAAATATTTGCATTTTCCTGTAGTTATTTAATTGGCTCTCCATCCTAGATGGACTAGCAAAGGGTTTGGCATATAGACAGCTACTTGGTTCTTGTCAGCATTATTTTTTACCCTTCTTCCCATAATCCACATCTCATTTGTCTGCAAATCCAGGTAGCTCTACTTTCAAAGCAGTGCCTATCCAGAATTCAACCACTTATCCTACTTCCACAGCTATAATTTGGTCCATCTTTTGCCTGCATTATTGAAGGAGCCTCTGTCCTATTACCTGCCATTTTTCTGGCCCTGATTAGTTGGTTCTCAACCCAGAAGCCTGAGGGATACTCTTAAAATACTAGAACCAATCATGTCAGCCTTCTATTCAAAATCTTCAGTGAGATATCATCTCACATAGCATAAAAGTCAGAGATCTTACTAGGAGCTGCAAAAGTCTTCTTTTCCCAGGCTTCTTCTCTTAGTACTAGACACTGCAGTCACACTGACCATCTCTCTTTCTGTAAGCTTCCTACTCAGAGCATTTGCACACACTATTTTGTCTCTCTAGGATTGTCTGCCTCTGATAGCTACATGACTAACTCCTTTACTTCCTTCTGAGTTTCACTCAAAAGTTACCCCTAGTCCTGGCTGGTAACACAGTGGAATGACACCAGCCTATGAACCCAAAGGTCGCTGGTTTGATTCCCAGCCAGGGCACATAACCAGGTTGCAAGCCAGGTCTCCAGCCAGGTCTGTAGCTGGAGGCAGGTGAAAGGTAACCGTACATTGATGCTTCTCTCCCTTTCTTCCTCCCTCTCTGCCATTCTCTCTAAAAATAATGAATAAAATCTTTTAAAAAGTCACCCCTCAGTTCTACATTTCTAAAATTTCAATATTATCATTACACGATACTTCAATGTCCCTTTCCTACTTCAATTTTCCTATTAGTACTGATTCTAGGTTTGTTACTCAGCAGCTAGGATGGACTTCTCTTCTATGTGGCTGGGTGTCTATTTGATGAGTTGGTATCCACTTTCATTGGTTGTTAAGTATTTTAAACCTCAACCCTGTTGATCACTATCTTACATACTCTATCTATACTTAACTATTTCTTTTTGCCATCTGCCTCCCCTTCCTTAACATAACAGTTTTTGTTCAACACTGTATCACCAGCACCTGAAACACGTGGTCTTCTGTAAGTACTCAGCCCATATGCCCCTATATTACCTATGCAAGTTTTTATCTTCAAGGCTACTACAAAATAGTGCTATACCTATTTGCTTTTATGTTGTCTCTGTGTAATAGATTGTGAACTCCTTGAGGGATGGTAGCACTTTTTATTTTCATCTTTGTATCTCCTTCATCTAGGGTTAATGTGACTGGTTAATTCAATAAATAGATGAATGGAAAAAAAAACTTCATACATACCTTAAATTACTCATTTAAGGTATACATATTACCACAGTTATGTGCTTATTATACTTACCTTTAATCAAAATAAAATTACTTATACAAACTTTTATTGGTGTAAGTATAACTTTATAAATTACATATTTCTTTTTTAGCATTTAGGAAAAAGATTCTATTTATTATTTTCAGAGGGGGAAAGGGAAGAAGGCAGAGAGGGAGAGAAACATCAATGTATGGTTGCCTTTTACCTGCCTCCAGCCACAGACCTGACTGGAGACCTGGTTTGCAACCTGGTTATGTGCCTGGCTCAGAATTGAACCAGTGACCTTTGGGCTCATAGGTTGGCACCTAATCCAGGGAGCCACTAGCCAGGGCATCATATTTCTAATGTACATATTTATCGGCCTCAAGGAGTATAAGCATTGTAATTGAGAATAAAATATTATATACATATAATCCTCTCTTGGCATACTATGTTTTTAATTAGCAGTAATATTAGGATCTCAGGTAAATTGCAAACAGCTGTTTCCAACAGAAGATATTACATAAGAGGTTTCATAATTTCATTCAATAACCAAAGATGATTTCTGATCTTTTAAAATATGATTTAAAAACATGATTTTGTATAGCAAAACCTGGAATTAGATTCAAGAGTCTGTTTGTTTTTCAAGTTTGGAACCATTTCACATGCTTAAAAATTTTTAAATGAGATTTTTATAAAATATTATCTTTAAGTCTACACCATATACCACAAGAATAATTAATCCCTAAAATCTTTATTAATGAACTATATGAGATCATACAAGGCATGTTTATAAATGTACAAAGATAGCCTTCTTATAAACTTAGGGCTCAAATCTATACCTTGCCTGTTTTAGGGAACACTGCCCTTGATGCGTGCTTTCATTTTGTTACTTCCTTCTCATGTATGGCCCTTGACCGTATATGACAACTCTGTCATATTCAGCACAGTCCATCCTAGACTTCACCCAGTGAATATTTAAGAAATAGGTGAGATGCTAGCAAAAATCACATAATCACATCATTTAGAAATACGTAGCCAATGCAATGAATATAGCTTAGGTCTCAGATTCTGGAGATCACAACACACAGACAGAAATCACCACTTTTTATGTATGTATGTATGTATGTATGATCCATCTATCATTTTTAACTAAATTGTGGGTAATATTTTATGGTTGAGTCTCCAATCCTCTGTCTTTTGATAGTAGATATGTTATGTGTATAACATAAATGCCTTGTAATTTATTTTATATTACTTGTTTTATTTTTGAGCCATTACAAACACAGATTCTTTTGTTTTATCATCATGGTTTTCTTGAGTAACTCAATCCAATCTGTAGACTTTTTGATAATTATGAGGATGATGACAGCAGTTGTGTTTAATCCTATCAATCTCAAATTTCTTTTTTTAAGTTTTTTTTTTTTAAGATTTTATTTCATTATTTTTAGAAAGAGGGGAAGGGAGAGAGGCAGAGAGGGAGAGAAACATCAATGTATGGTTGTGTTTTACCTGCCTCCAGCCACAGACCTGACTGGAGACCTGGTTTGTAACCTGGCTATGTGCCTTGGCTGGGGAATCGAACCTGTGACCTTTGGGTTTGCAGGCCGGTGCCTTATCCACTGTGCTATCAACCAGGGCCAATCTTGACTTGTAAATAATAAAAATAAACAAGCCAAGTTAAATATCAATATATGGTTCCCCCTATTTATAGTACCCCTTGTGAAAACATACTTTAGTTGATACATAAACACAACTACACAAAAGGCACAACTGATTTAAAAAGCCAAAAGTACAGTGGTTAGATCAAGATAGTAGTAGCTTTCCCACATACTTATGGTAGCATACAGAACATTTGTCATACTGTGTTTCATTCTGGGCATCAACCTGAAAAACTTTATTGATGTGCCTGAAGGAGGCATCAGAAGATGCAATATTTGAAACTAATGTCATAAAAGGTTTGGTTGAAGGAAGTATGAATATTGTGTGTAGGTAACAGAAGACTAAAGAAAGAAAGTCAGATAGATTTTCTATCAACATTAGACCTTTCTTGCAATTATAACTACCTGATAATACAAGTGAGGTTCATGGATAATTTTAATCAGAGGCTGGCTGTGTGTCACAAGAAAGTTTCTAGTAGAGGTCTGAACTCTATGAACTGCCTTAGTTTTTATGTCTTAATATCTTTCTTTTTCTTCCTTCACATTTTTTCTTTTCTTTTTCTTTTCTGTTCTTTTCTCTTTTTTCCTTCTTTCTTTTCCTCTCTTTCTCCTTTGTTCCTTCCCTTTCTCCATCCCTACTTCTTTTCTCTCTTCCTTCTCGCTCTCTCTTTCCTTCCTTCCTTCCTTTTCTCTTTCTTTTTTCCATTGAAGGATAACATTTTAAATGCAGAGTAAAAACACCTGAGTTACAGATACACTATCAAATATCAACTGGATCTTAAGCAGGTCATTTACCTTCTCTGGGTCTAAATTTGTCATGCACAATACATGGCCTGGAGTCTTGAAGGTATATTTTAATTCCAACATTCTCTGTCCATACTAATGTGGACATATGAATCGACCTCTAAATCTATTTATGGCAAAGAATCATTAAAATTAGAAACTTTTGAAACTGGAAAACATTTAGTCAACCCCTATACAAGTCATTAGATCATACATAAGAAAGATACCTTTCTTATCTTGTTAATGAATCATTTTAATAAGTATTTTAAATGCTGTGTATATAATATGAAAGTTTTGACTTCTACTCCTGAATGAAAGAACATAACTCTCTCAAGCAGAAATATTCAGAGAACATCCTGCTGAATTTTCTTCTGGTTATACAGGCTACAAACACAAGTAACCTTCCTTTAATTAGATTAACTTGTTATTTACCTGGAATTGTCAAATTAACACTGTAATCAAAAATCTCTAGCACAGACCTGGATATGTCTTTTCTATGTGTATTGTTAATACTAAAAATAACTGAAATCAGGGTACCTTAGTAAGCAAATCTGGCTTGTTTCTCCAAAATAGTGCTAGTCAAAACTTTATAAACAATTCTTAAAATCAGGTAAAGAAAACTTAGTATTTCTGATGTTATTAAATGATGAAATTCAAAGCATTAATCAAAATTCTAGAAGTTTACACTTAATATGAACTATTTATAATCATTAGCACTGGTCCCAATATTAAAACATAACTACATAGCATATAACCAATGTCATCATACACAAGAAACTAAATTGCACTTGCTAAAATATGAGAAACACTAGACTATGAAACCAGCAATAATATTATGTTCATCCCAGATAGTTTTGAATTTCCATATTCAGATATTTTAGCAGTTTCTGGCTACCATTACCTTGATCCAATTATGAAAAGTAATGATTACAATAAATGAACGAGACAGCTCATTTAACTAAATTAAGTAAATTTGGTCAATAGGCTGAAGGTAAGATGTTTGAGTCTTTAATTATAGGTTAGTATATTCGTCATTAATGGTATCTTAGATATCCCACAATGATCTCATTCATTCATTTATTAGTTGTCTGTCCTGTCAGAGCACTATTTTAGACAATGTGAAGAACACAAAGATGAATCAAAAGACATAAATGCTTCTTTCAAAGAAGTTCTCAATCCATACACTTAAAGAAGGAACTGGCAGGCAAGTGAAAGCCTTATGTGTTTGCCATCTACATGGTATTGAGGATGGCATTGGTCCTCTCAACCAAAAGCAATCAGGATCATTTCTAAAAGGGCAATTGTGATCTCTGAAGGTCCACCTGGGTTAAAATCCTGATACTAGTACCATTTCTGTAAATTTAGGCAAAATAGTTAATTTCCTTAGCTCTCAGGCCCCTCATCCTAACATGTAGATAATTATAGAATTCAGAAATTTACAATGAAGAGCAAATGAAATTATGAGTGCAATGTGCTTTGCATGTAACATGAATACCAAAAAGAAAGGTTAAGTGTACTGAAGGGATAAAGGATATATGAAATAAGAAAGCTGTCTTTTCTTTGGCAAGATTAAAAGGAAACATTTTATCCTATGTTAGAGTTAAAGGCCTGCATTCATGGCTGATGATACAACATTTGTGGACTACAGAGGGAAAATAGCATTTCTAATGTAGTGTACTAAAGCAACACTGCTAAGTGAACTGGTGATCTCAGACAAACGGAGAAGGCAATTTGGGGAATGCTGATCAAATATTATGCACTGTATAAAGTGTACAAGAAGAAAAACTATACTAAGTTTCAACCAATTGTGTGGCAATGTCTTATAATGCTTTTGTAGACAACATGGAGAAGACAGAATGAGAAAGAACTAAGTAGACTTGTTCAGTGGCAGAGTAACCCCTAAGAAAGACATTGAAACGTTAAACATAAATTTAAAAAATATATTTTTGGACCTGATTTGGAGCATTGTATTTGGTAGAGTGAAAATATGATAAGATTTAAAAGTCAGAATGGTTGAATATGACATTCTTGCTCTAATGCTCATTAAGGCTGTGAGAGACCTTTGCTTCTTTGACCATCAGTTTCCTCAGTAGCAGGAGGGTATGAGGAGTGCATGTAGGGCCATCACTTTATGCCTGGCGCATCCCAAGGGCTCAATAAAGAATATCAACAATAATCAGTTGTACTTTCACTTTCATTTTGTGATGAGATAAATAAAGTTACAGTAGTTTGTTTCCATTTTTTACTTATCATGAAAATATAGGTAGACAGAAAAAAGTCTTTGATCTGTACTTTATGGAAGGGGTAGTTAATATTTTTTTCAGATCATGAGAAGTTATATCCTATGATTCAAGCATTTACCTGTCTCTAGAAGGTGAACTTCTAAAATATATTGCATATTTCCACTTTTAAACATGCTTATATGTAGCCAGCCAAGCTTCTGATGTTCTAAATTTTAATAAAATATAATGATAAAGTCTATAGACTAAGCTATATATCCCTTACTATATGACAGGTGCTGTTCTAAAACACTTTGAATTCACAACATGCATGAGAAATAGGTAGTATTATTATCTCCATTTCCAAGTTGAGAAATTTCAGATAAACATATTTAAATAATTTGCCTAAGATCAAACAGCTAATAAGTAGCAGACAATCCAAGACAAGTCCAGCTTTAAAAATGTATGTAATTTTCTCCTTATAATAGAATTAATTTGTTTTTAAGAAGCAATCTCACCAATAAAGGTATACTTGAAATATTTATATAGGCACTAGATCAGACAGCAATAGAACTTGAAAGAAATAGAAACATTATTTGTATTATTAGTTCTATGGGAATAAGTACTTTAGATTTCAAAAAAATAAAAACTTGTTTTTAAATTAACTCTGGAATATAATGTGCTCAGAAAATGGAAACTGATTCTATATAAATTGCTGAACTGTAAAGCAGAATGATGAAATTCTTAAGGGAGTTATGAGCAAAGACACATAGGAGTTTAGAAGAAGATATCATTTTGACTGAAAGCTTTATGATGATGGCAAGCTGAATCACAATATATAAAATAGAAACAATGAGAAACTGAAGGGGAAATAGCCTGAGAGCATAAAATAAATTTACTACAACTGCCTTATCTCTCATGTGTGTTTGTTTAATTCTTATCTAATTCAACTTCAAAAATCTTGGTTTATAAAGGAACTTTGTATACCTTTCTATATACAGATATTTATTTTCTTTCCCTTAGAGTCGTAAGAAGTATCAATACAAAGTTCAGGAGATGGTATTCCTTTCATTAAGCTAAAAATGCAACATTTTTAGTAGATAGTAGTATTTGAGTATGCTAGCAACCTTAAACTTTGTAAACTTTATTTATAAAATTGGTATTTATAAACATTAACCTAAAAATAATTTGAGTTTATTTTATAATTCTCCACAGGTTTTATTTTTATTTTATTTTTTTTACCTGATAATAGTTTTAGATAGTGAGGAAATATATCAAATATCTTAGCATAGGAGTTAGTTATTTCAAGGAATTACCATTTTAAGATTAGAAGCACATTATTATGTTGCAATAAGCAAGAAAAAATACCCTTGGTACAGAATTTTATCAAAAAGTGTCATGATGATTAGTGAAATGTTTATTTTAGAGAAAGGGTATGTAAAGTAATAAAGCTGTGTTAATAGCAAAATATTTGTTGCAAAATAAGGAGAACTGAATGCATAACATAACTGTTACTGTTTAACAGAGATTAAACATTTAAAAATTTGCTAATCTATTTGCTAATCTGTTTTCTCACTTTATTCCCTCATTAACAATAAATAGCTTTGTAGCTTCCAGAAGAACCAAAGTAAAGTAAGTAGGCGAGACCACTGCCGAGGGCTAACAGTTTCATAGCAGCAGCAGCTAAATTCAATCAACATTTAAATCTATAGACATCTGCTACTCCAGTCCAAATCTTTAACCCATTGTTAGATTTCCCATACACTCATGATTCAGAACTGAAAAATAAATCCCTTATTGACAGACCATTGGTTTGAGTATGTGGTAATTCTCTTTATAAAAGTACAATTGCCCTGGCTGGTGGCACAGTGGATAGGTGCCAGCCTGTGAACCCAAAAGTCACTGGTTTGATTCCCAGACAGGGCACATAACCAGGTTGCAAGCCAGGTCTCCAGCCAGGTGCCCAGCTGGAGGCAGGTGAAAGGCAATCATGTATTGATGTTTCTCTCCCTCTCTGCTTCCCTCCCTTCCCGTTTCTCTAAAAAATAATAAATAAAAATTCTAATAAATAAATAAAGAAAAGGAAAACTGGTCATTCACTGTTAAGAAGAATTCATTCTTCATATAATTTATAAGAGGAATACCAAATGAAGAGAATATAATGTTTGGATATTCTGTGCATCTGTCCAAACATCCTAACTGGTATTTGCTGAGGGCCAACTATACATCAGGCACTGTATTAGATGCTAGGATGTAAAGAAAGAAGGGATTAAGATGCAGACTTACCTTGTGTTAGCCACTGTAGGTATTCTCAGAAAAAGTCCCTGGCCTCAAGAAGTTCAGAGCCTAAGTAGAAATAAAAATTATTTAAAAATATATTCCAAACCCTAAAGTTTCTTCATGATACTGCATTTTTGCAGTCCCCCTCCCTCCTTTTCTATGGGGGAATGAGACAGAGAGAAGGAGAAGGACAAAGGTTAAAGAGAAGCTGGTATCAATTTTATGTGATACCATCTTTAATTGAAATAGTGAAATGTCAAAAATCAACATAGACATTTTCTCACGTGCTACAGAGCAGTGGCTATTGACTATTCATTAAAATTTTGAATTCAGCCTCTCATATCTAGCAAAAGTGGCTGCATTGCCTTTTTATATCTATTTCATCAAGTGTACTGAATGTCTTAATTTGCCTCTTCCTGAAATTACCCATTTCATAATTTCATAATTCCCATTTTTGGTCTTAATGGAATTCAATGGCAGTGATTCCCCAGAAGACTTTAAGGGAATCACTTAAACACCAGCAGCCTGGCTAAAGCAAATTCTTGTCTGTCCTACTCCCCCTGGGGTGAGCTAGCACAGAAGAATTACAAATCTTCTAAGTATTAAATTTATGTAGAAACATCTCATTAGTAATTTTTAAAAATCCACACCTCTGAAACATAGAAAAAGGCGCTAAGTCTCAATTCTTCCTTATAATTGTTTTACAAAGTTTAAAGTCTATCCTTTGGTTATTCTTGTTTCTGGAAATGTTTCCTTCTGTCTAGATCATTTTCTGGTCAACTCTTTTTCCTCGTATTCAATGCATTTCCCTTTCAGTTCCCAGAGAGGCTATCATGTCATGCAGAAGCCTCCCTTGACACCTTGTCCCTCCTTGTTTTACTTAGGCGTAGCTCTTCATAGCTGCAACATCTCTGAGGACTTCCTTACCATATATCAGAGTAGCTTGTGCCATGGAAACAAGCTAGTTGTTCATCAAGCTGTTTCCTTTTGCTTCCTGTTACTGAGCCAGACTACATTTTGTAGGTAATTGTGAGCCTGTGACTAAATTCTTCACAATGCATTACAGCTAGACACAAATCATGCCACTATCAGGCCTGGCTTAAAACCATTTTATACATGATTGCTCCTTTGATGTTCTCCATCTATAGGCAGAGTCCCTGAGGGCCAAGAAGAGAAAAGATGCATAATGTAGCAAAAACCTGTTCCTTTCACTCCAACTCTCAGTATCACTCCTCATCCCCACCAATAAAGCCTATTCATACTACAGCTTTAATGAGATGGGCATCCACCACCCCATCCTGATTAGGAACAGGTAATGGCATTGGATTTTTATGTAAATGAGAATTAAATTTCATTTACTTATGTCATTAAAAATGTTGGGTGTTTGTTATAGCACTTAATCTACCTAGACTGTGATAGTTGGATCACTTTCATTACATTGTAAACAATAGTATCCTCACAATGACTGGTTTTGTCTAGTTCCAGGTCTTAGCCTAGCCTCTAACACAGTATATGACACATAATAACCATCTCTCTATTCGTTAATAGTTTAAACATTATAGGAGAAGAAGTACCACGGAATTTTCATATGAAATACTCTTCTGAATACAGTTATTCCCTTGGGCTGAAATCCAAGGTTTCATCTATCCCAGGCTTCAAAATTCTTTTGGGTAAACACCTTAAAGGTAGATACTAAATTGTCTTAGGAGACAACATAAGGGGAAACATCCAGCTACTTCTGCCAAACTGTTTTTGTAGACTTGTACTTGCTGTTTTTAGTAAGACGGTGAGAACGTTGTAAAGCCTTAGTGAGAAGTAACAGGCTTAAATGTTCCTTGATGCAGTGGTGGTGATTTGAACTGTGCTTTGAACCTCCACTGGGGATGTAATGCCAAGGAGACAAAATGAAAGATAATTTTCTTTTCTTCATAAGCCAATAATCAGTCACAGAACTCAAGACCTTCTGCTCTTCTTATAGTACCATAAGATCATTCTTGAAGGTTAGACAAAAATAGAAACATCCAACAAGCAGTATCAAGACTCAGTCAGTGTGTATTTATTGGGGACACACCCCTCTCTCCATTGTCCCTACAGATGACACCATGGTCTGAACCGACTTCTCTGGGACAGCCACCAAAAGCTTACTTCCAAAAGGTGTCTTCATAAATCTCACCTATACGTCTTTTTACTATCATCCATGTGTTGGTTAAATGTAATCTTTTTTTTTTTTTTTTTTTTTTGGTAGAATTTAACTTTCAAGCTCATGCTTTGAACCCGATTTAAGTAAAATATATATGGAGAAGATGGTCAAATTTTTTTGTTTCCTCTTATTTAAAGTAAGATTGATCTGTAGGGCATGTAACTGCCTTTTAACCTAAAGTAAAAATCATCAAGCATGGTTCCAACTCAGATTCATATTGAATGGCATCTTTAGGCTTGATTTTATGGTATTAATGCATTTCTAGTTCACCCTCATCAGTGTTAACATAATTTTCTTTGGCCTGTCTGTTTAATATCACATAAATGCATGGTGGGTTTTCCAGTTGAAGCCATTTTGTAAACTGTTCAAGACATTAAGACAGTTATTCTACTTCTCAGTGCCTCCCAAAGCTATCTGTCCTTTCTGAGTACAAATATCAATCTGACAACCTGCTGATCTAGGAGAGGATGCAACAGAAAGTTTTTAATACTACCCAGGAATATTTAAAAAACCACTTTTACCTAAGTTATCCTTAATATTTAGTCAACCGATCTTCCTGCTGTGGTTCAAGTACAAATGATTAAAGTTCCAATTTTGTCTACTCTTCTGAAGGTTAGAGGAAAATAAATAATAAATTCCCATCATCAGGAGAAAATGGATTCTTAGAAACTGATTTAGCCAAGTGAGCATGCTCCAGCTGACAGAATAGCATCTTATGCCTAATGTGGGTGAGAGAGTGAAACAAACAAGAAGAAAACTGTTGTAGTAGTATAAACGCTTTCATTTCCATGATTTATGGCAACGTTTTGACTACTTGTGGCTGAGAAGACTATGTGAATTAAAGTCAGTAACTTTTGAGAGCAGAATGACCCATGGTGATGTGTAACACTGCCTGATACATATTATAGTACAGGCATACCTAGGAGATGTGCTCATTGGGTTCCAGATCACTGCAATAAAGTGAATATCACAATAAAGTGAGTCAAACAAATGTCTTGGTTTCCCAGTGCATATAAAAGTTTTGCACTATAATTTATTTATGCCTATCAAAAACCATATTCATACCTTAATTTTAAAAATTTATGCTTATCAAAAACCATATTCATTACTTAATTTAAAAAATATTTTATCGCTAAAAAATACTATCACCTGAGCCTTCAGTGAGTCATAATGTTTTTACTGGTGGAAGGTTCTGCCTTGATTGTAAGGGCTGCTGACTGATCAAATTGGTGGCTGGTGGAGGTGGGGGCTGAGGCATTTCTTAAAATAAGACAACGATGAAGTTTGCCACTTCAATTGACCCTTTTCATGAATGATTTCCCTATAGCATGCAGTGCTGTTTGACGGCATTTCACCCACAGCAGAACCTCTTTCAAACTCAAAGGCCATCTTCTCAAGCCCTGTTGCTGCTTTTTTCAGTTTATGTAACATTCTAAACTTTTTCTTGTCATTTCAACAATTTTTACAGCATATTCATCAGGAATAGTTTCCATCTCAAGAAATCACTTTCTTGCTCATCCATAAGAAGCAACTTCCCACTTGTTAATATTTTATCATGAGATTGCAGCAACTCTGTCTCATCTTCAAGCTCATTTCTAATTTTAGTTCTATTTTTTCCAAATCTGCAGTAACTTCCTTCATTGGAGTCTTGAATCCCTCATGAGGGTTGGGAATCAACATCTTCCAAACTCTTGTTAATGCTGATATTTTTAACCTCTTCCCATGAATCACAAATGCTTTTAAGAGCATCTAAAATGGTGTATCTTTTCTAGGTGGTTTTTTTCAATTTTCTTTGCCCAGGTCCATTAGAAGGATCTATGTATGACAGCTATAGACTTACAAAATGCATCTGTCACTTAAATAACACTTGAAAGTTGAAATTACTCCTTAGTCCATGGGCTGCAGAATAGAGAAAAACACCATCAATCTCCTTGTGTATCTCCATCAGCGATTTTGGATGACCAGATGCACTGTCATCTTTTCCTTTCTTATCCTTCCCTTTTCTTCCTTCTTTTCCCTTTGTTCTCTTCCTTCCCCTCTCCTCCCCTCCTTTTTCCTTTCTTTCTTTCTTTCTTCTTTTCTTTTCCTTCCTTCCTTCCTTCTTTCTTCTTCTTTTGTTTCTTTCTTTCTCTTTTTCTGAGCAGTTGTCTACAGTGAGCAAATATATAGCAAACCATGCTCTAAACAGATGTGTTCTCATCCAGGCTTTGTTTTTTTTTCATAGAGCACAGGAAGAGTACATTTAGCATAATTTTTAAGAGGCCCAGGATTTTCAGAATGGTAAATGAGCATTTCCTTGACCTTAAAGTCACCAGTTGTGTTAGTCCCCAAAATGAGAGTCAACCTGTCCTTTGAAGCTTTAAAGCCAGATTTTGACTTTTCCTCTCTAGCTATGAAAACTTTACATGGCATCTTCTTTCAATATAAGGTTATTTCATCTATTGAATACATTGAAAGTCTGTTCTTTAGTGTAGCCACCTTCATTAACCATATTAGCTAAATATTCTGATTAATTTATTGCAGCTTCTACAAACCTGGACTTGCAGCTTTACTTTTGCTTTTGTTCTGGAGATGACTTCTTTCTTTAAACCTCACTAATCAACCTGTGTTAGGTTTAAATTTTTCTTCTGCAGCTTCATTGCCTCTCTCAGCCTTCATAGGTGTGAAGGAATTTAGAGTCTTGCTCTACATTAGGATTTGGCTTAAGGGGATGTTGTGGTTGCTCCCTTTTCTATACAGGTTACTAGAACTTTCTCCGTTATCATCAATAAGTAAGGCTGTTTCACTTTGTCTTTTCCTTGCTCACTTGAGGAATAACACTTTTAATTCCTTTCAAAATGTTTTCCTTTGCATTCGTGACTTGGCTGTTTGGCACAAGAGGCCTAGCTCTCAGCCGTTCTTGGCTTTCATCATGGCGTCCTTACTAAACGTAATCATTTCTAGCTTCTGACTTAAGGTGAGAGATATGAGACCCTTCCTTTCACTTCAGCACTTTAACAGCCATTGTAGGGTTATTAATTTACCTAATTTCAACATTGCTGTGTCTCAGGTAGTATGGCGGCACAAGGAGAATAACAGTGCCGTGGGAATGGCTGGTCCGTGGAGTAGTCGGAACACACATTTATCGATTCATTTTGCTATTTTATTTGGAAAAGGTTTGTGGCTCACATAATAATTACAATGGTAACATTGAAGATCGCTGATTGCAGATCACCAAAACAAATGTGATAATGATAAAAAGTTGGAAATATTGTGAAAATTGCCAAAGTATGACACAGAGATGCAAAGTGAGCAAATGCTGCTGGAAAAATGGTGCTAATAGGCTTGCTTGATGCAAAGTTGCCATAAATTTACAATTTTCAAATAAAATAAAATGGCAATATCTGTGAAGTGCAACAAAATGAGATAGGCCTGTATTTACAGAAGTTTTGAAGGTTTCTATTTACTTTGGTCATAAAGCCAGTAACCCCCCAAATAAACATCTCAAAAGTAGTTTATTTAGTATGTATTATATCAGAAAAATATCATATTTTATTTTAAAGTGATGTTAGCTTGAATCAAACCATCTATGTTTTATATTTTGACTCATAAAAAGTACTTTGGACCTCTTCACTATAGTTTTTAGCTTTGCCACATGGCATCCCTGCTGCTATAAAGTGAAAACTCCAAATTTTATGAATGACTTATGACTATATTAGATGCAACAGGTATATTTTAATTAAAATACTTCAAACAATATTTCTACAGAAAAGCTGAGATTTAATTTATATGCTATAGTGTGATTTATTTTACAATTCTATTTAAATTAGGAAAAAGTGTTCTGCATATGGCATTTCTTCCTGTTACTAACCCTATTTTAAAGAACTAAAAAAGAAAGAAAGAAAGAAAGAAAGAAAGAAAGAAAGAAAGAAAGAAAGAAAGAAAGAAAGAAAATCTGGATCATCAAAAGCGCATGTCATTTTAGCCCTGGCTGGTGGCACAGTGGATAAGGCACCAGCCTGTGAACCCAAAGGTAACTGGTTCGATTCCTAACAAGGGCACATGACCAGGTTGCAAGCCAGGTCTCCAGCCAGGGCCTTAGCTGCAGGCAGGTGAAAGGCAACCATACATTGATGTCTCTCTTCCTCTCTCCCTTTCCTTCTCTCTAAAAATAATAAATAAAAATTTTTGTAAAGAGCATACCATTTTAAAGCAGGTTCTACATTAGCACAAGCAACTGTGACCCTTTAAAATAGTTTAAATTTGTATATTAAAGAGATTTCACTCCCCTTTATTTTAAATTCTTTGCATGTTTTACTTTAGTCATTGTTCTTAAATTTTCATAGATTCAAGTTTATACTAGATAAGCAAACACCAAGGAAAAAATAAAATTTGAAATATCTAAAAGTACCTATTTTGGAAAATTATCAAGTCCCTATTTCATGTGTGAATTGTACATTAAAAATCAGGATATATAGGAACACAGTATGTATTTAAGCTTTGTTTGCTCAGATACATTAGACCCCATAAATAACACAGTTTTCACATCTTTCTTTTATTCCTTTCATTCTTCCCTCCATTGCTTTCCTTCTGCTCATTTTCTAATGTCATACCTTAGGGATGTGTGTGTATGTATGTGTAATTGAGTGGTTTAGAGTTTTGTTAACTAAATAACAATTCCTACCTTAAAACATGTTGCAACTGACAAAGAAACTTAGGAAAAATATTCTTACAATGATGAAGGTTACTGGAGTATAAGATTTTCATAACACATAATGGCAGGATATAAACACTGGGAAATCAATTATGCCCCTCATCACTAAAAAACAAAGTTTTTGTTTTTGTTTTTGTTTTTTAAAGGCATGTGTGCATTTCCATATGGTCTCTTTATAAAAATGGGCAGGACTTCTTGGAAGCCCAAGTTTTATTTAATTATTGTTATTATTAATATTATTTTAAAAGATTTTATTACTTTGAGAGAGATGGAAAGGGAGAGAGGCAGAGAGGGAGAGAGACATCAGTGTATGGTTGCTTTTCACTTGCCTCCAGCTAAGGACCTGACTGTAGACCTGGCTTACAACCTGGTTATGTGCCCTGACGGGGAATCGAACCAGCGACCTTTGGGTTCACAGGCTGGTGCCTTAACAACCATGCCACCAGCCAGGGTTGTATTTTTTTTTTTTTTTAAATCAAAGTACAGTGCACTTATAAAAAACTACATAAACAATGAAATAAAAGGCAAGTGTCAGGCTTTCCTCTGCCCAGCTCAAAATATAGAATATCTATAGTGCTACAGGCTTCCCATGCTCCCTCCCAATTCCATTTCTGTTCTTCATCAGTAATAAATAAACATTATCTTGATTTTTAACCCTATGATTTTAGAGCTTCCCCATGTATTATATAAATATATGGGTAAGCAATAATAGATTAATACAATAATTAATAACTAATATACAAGAATAAGCTATTTCATGTACTCACAACTGTCAACCTACTTTTGCCAACCACTGTATAATCATGTGTTACATTATTTTGTGTCTGGCTTCTTATCTAACATTACACTTCTTGTCTTTATTCATGTTGCAGTTTGTCAAATGTCATCTGAATATATCACACTTTATATATCTATTCTATTGCTGATGGACATTGGGTCATATCCAGTTTAGAGCAATTACAATTAAGGCTGCAATAAACATTCTCATAGATATTTCTTGGTACACATGTTGCATATAATGAGAAGTGAAATTGCTGGATCATCTGGTCCACATATGTTTAACTTCAGTAGATAATGCCAAACTATTTTCCAAAGTGGTTGTAGCAATTATACTTCCCTGAAACATATAAGCATTCCTGTTGTATCACATCTTTGCCAATGCTTGGTAGGGATAATTGCTTTGAAAGTCTGAGTTAGACCAGTGAAAGAGGACACTGGGAATGAATGCTTGATGTGGAAAAGGGAAGGATCTTAGGCCAGGACTCAGATGACTGGCAGAAAATAATGGTTGCACTGTGGGTAGCGATGACTTGTATGTTACTGCCCAAGATTTTCCCTGAAAATAGGAAGATCCATGAGGGGTTGAGGAGTCTAATGGAGAACATGCCGTTCAGTGAAATTAGAAGACTGAAAACCAACCTAGCAACAGTGTTTCAGTGCAAAATAAATTTGTATGTGTTGGCAGAGGGGGAGACAATTGAGGTGTTTTCACAAGCCAATTAACAAAAGCAATACACAGAATAGTGTCTTTACATATGAGGATTATTAGAAATGTCTAAGGTGGTAAAGATGAAACATGTCACAAAAGTAGAAGTTTGCCATTAAGAACCATTTCGTGTGAATATATTCTAAACTATGTCTTAATTCTCTTTGTGATCAATTTTGAACATGTATCTCAGAGGATATAAAACCACAATTCCACTCTTCAGGTAGGACAATTTCCCATAGGTGTTTCCCTGAACTTTTTTAGTAAGAGAATGTTTTATAAGATAATTATTTTATAATTATCCTATAAAAGGTAGCTTTAAAAAATATCCTCCAGAGTCAGAAATAATCATAACATTTTATAGTTGGGCAAGATCTTGGACAACATCTGATTAAACCTCATTTCACAGTTGATGAGGTCTAGGTGCACAGTTGCCCAGTTACTTGATTAGGTAATGCAATAGTTTACCACAGGTGCAGAAGAATCAGGTCCTGTGACTGGAAAGATAATTATCATGCATTCATCTTATTAAAAAAATAAATAAAAATTTGTCTTGATTTTCTTTACCAGGCCTATTTTTATACATCTATCATAACTCAGCAGAGTCTGCCTACTCCAAGATGTCCTCTCTATTCTTTCTCTTCCAGTCCGTGTGAGATGCCTCTAGCATGTTTTAAACAACATTTTTACAATAACTTCTATTTTACACTTAGCTATATACTTATCACTTTGCCTATTATATCAAGAAATCAGAAGGTAAGGAAGAACCGCTTTGTTTTTTACTTTTAGTTTTTTGCATTTTGCGTAAGCCTTGTATATAATAATAGTTGGTAAATATTTGTGAAATGAGTTAAATATCAATTCTTGACCTATCATCATTTTGGTGTATACTTAGGTAGAGCTGAATTATATAACTACCCATTTTCTTGGTGTTTGGGGCTGTTCATTGATACTTCTGTTGCTGTCCTATTCAGATATATGATAGAAACGTATTTTCTTCTTCCCTTAAAAATAGTTTGGCCCTGCTATTTGAGTAGCAGTAACACATATCACTTCCATGTAGAACACTTTAGCAGCCAGTGATCAATTTCCTCTTCCCTCCATCCAGCCCCTGTGATCTTGGAGACTTCCTGAATGAGGACAACACAAGAAGACTTCTTAGCCAACTTATGACCATCATGTAGTATGACTGAGAATTAAACTATGTTGTTTTATATCACCAAATTTTAGAGTTGTTACTGCAACAATATAACCTAGCATTTCCTGACTTATTGCAATGCAACGAGACTTTGGTGGCTAGATGTGGGAGGGACATGAACCATTTGGGCGCACAGGGTGGACTGTGGTATAAAGCTTCTGAAATGGATCTCGCAGATTCCCACCACCTGGCATTTAAGGACTGGTATAATTCCCTCTCTTGGAACATGCGTTAGACATAGTGGCTTGCTTCTAACAAAAAGAATGGTGAAAACGTGATGGGAGGTTGCTTATGAAGCTATATTTTTAAAAGATTGTGGCATCCTTTTTGTTCAACCTCTCTTACTTGTTCTTTCTTAGAGCACTTGGTCTGGGGAAAGCAAACCTCCACGTGATAAAGCAGACCTATGGAAAGACCTGTGTGGCAAGGAATTCATGTCTCTGGCTTTTATACCAGTGTACCTGAGGCTTGTCAACAATCAGTGAGTGAGCTTGAAAGTGCATCTTCTGAGCCCTGCCAAAGCCATGTTAGCTTATTTGGAAGTGTATCCTTTTCCATTTAGGCCTTGAAATGACCCAGTCCTGGCTGACACCTTGATTTTAGTCACATGAGACAGTCTGTACAAAAGGCACACAGCTAGCTCTACCACCTTGATACATAGCCCATAGGGATGATAAGATGACAATTTCTTGTTTCAGGCTGTGATGTTTTGTGCTAATTTGTTACAGAGCAATAGAATAGATAATGAACATGTTTTGTATTCTCTTATATCATTATAAGATACTGATAGGACAAAGGCATTTAACATTATGTCAGATATGCCTGATGACAGCCATAGCTGAAGTTGAAGGCAACATGTTAGTTTTTTCTTTAATGCAGCATTGCAATATGGTGACATTATTAGTGGATATATGAATCCAAAGCCATATAAGAATCAAATTTAATTTTAGTTGTTTGAATCAATTTATTATATCAATGATAGATAGCTATGGGGAAGAATTTCTAAATCTAAATAAGCTATAATTAAACATATAAGAGCAATCTGTATTTAAGATTCTAGGAAGTTAGGTATTTTGTATTTCTTCTAACAGAAAACTTGATTTGTACATTCATAAGAAACATGAGTTATATTAGGCTATTTTATGTTGCCCCAATATAAACTAACTTCTACTTAAATAGTTAACTCAATTCTTGTATTGCTTCTTAAAAAAGAAGCCATCAAAATATGATCAAAGGAGTGCAGGGCCAGTGTGAGACTAGGACTTTCAGACTATGTTGAATCATCTGAATCTCAAAAATGAGGGCATGACACCTATTCTTTTCCCATAGCTGCTCAATATTGGGAATCCAGGACAGTGTCTGTTCCATAAATCAGAGAGTTAATGTTAAATTCTATATAGCAAAGATGAAAAAAGCTGCAAGAAAAGAATTAGAAAGTATTTGAGAGACAGCAAGACTGCAGTTCTCACATGAAAAAAAAAACCCAAAAAACACATATGCTGAAAAATCACAGGACAACCTTAGAATAATATAGCAAAATTTGAGCGTCCCCCACCCCCCAAAAAAAGGACACTTCTTAGGTTGTAGCCTAATAAGAACCTTAAAAAGGCAGGTGTGCAAGTTATGAAAAGGTTTTTCATGGGTGAGTACAATTGCTTTCACATGTTTGATGTCTACCCTGTTAGCCTCTCACCAGGAAGTCCTGTTGAATACTGCATTTTCTGTGGAAGCAACAATTCATAATTTCCCTTTATTCTTGTTTGTTATTACAAAAGACTCAGGCTCAGGGGGCTTTCATTAAGACGATGAGGCAAAGAATAAAACAAATAAGGAGCCTATTAAACATTTGCCTGAAATCAGAGCTGCTCCACTTAATATGAAAGACTCTTCAAAGCCAATAATGAAATAATCATCCTATTGCAAGACTGATAAGAAAATGAAGGCTTGATGTAGATTTGGGAAAACTAATTTGCACTGGAGGAGGGAAGAAGGGAAAGAAGAACAACTACAGGAAACCAACTGTTAATAATACTGGAGGCTGCAGGGAAGTCACAAGATAAGCGGTGGCATGTGTCCCTCCAGCCCAAATAGGGCCATGGAAGCTCTAAGAGAGGCTGATAAGACCCCCGCCCCTCCCACAGGCAATCATTTTGCATTTTATATTGTTTGAAAAGAGCTTGATTATTTTCTTTGAATGAAACCAGATTGATTCACATTTACCTGTCAACAGGCTATTCTATTTCTCTGTTTTGCCTGTCTATTTAAAGGCGTATGACCCCACTAGAAAATTCCATAGACACACCTTTCGTTAGCTGTAAATAAATGATGAGTGGCTACCTCATTTTAAAATAGTTTTTATTGGTGTTAAATTAAAATCCACAACCTGATAAATATGACTGACACTTGCCATAACAGATTAATATCATGAATACTGCTTTATTCAAGGTCAGATACAAGCTTTAAAAAGTCATCTCCCCAGGGAAAATCCAAACATAAAAATGATAATTATGTTACTTGAAGTCTCATTTAAATTGAGAACAAAATAATGTATCATTTCATCTGGTTTTGTAAACTCATAGAAATATTTAAATATTGCTCTGTTAACTACACACAGATAGGAAGACTGTGCAAAGACAAACTAGAAGTGAGCAGCTTAGCGACTGAATTACATGGGTTTAATTTCACCTACTGAAGTAGGGAGCTGGATTCCAGGGCCATAGCGGGGTGGTGGTTCTGAAAGAATGTACTTAGTATTTCCCAGTATTACGTGTATATTACATATTATAAAGGGGAATGGAGAACAAAATGCTTCAGTGGGCATCCAAATGTTTGGGTTGTAGTTTGCAGCATAATCCACTGGTCTGAAAGGTTGGGGGCCAAGGGTCAAGTCCAGTTTTGGCCATTTGCTAGTTAGATAAGCTTAGGCGAGGATTTGCCATATATGAACTTCCACATTTTCATGTAGAAATTAAGATAATAACCTACCTTTAAGAATATACATGTGAAAGTTGTTGTAAAACTCACATGCAATCCAAAAGCTGAATAATTGCTATTACTTTATTACATTCTAAGATTTCTTTCTACTTATGGGGCACAGAATAAAATTATATTAAGTTACCATGACCCTGATCAAGTGTGAACTTTTGATTTCATCCATTGGTTCATCCATCACCCATTTCACTGATCATTCAATATTTATTAAGTACCATTATATGTAGGCAAGTCATGGATCTGGTTGATCTGAAAACATCAAAAATGAAAAAAGCAGTATTTCTGCCTTATGCATCTTATTGTTTAATGGAGAAGCTCATCTCTTGATTCACCAATGTTACATTCATACCCACTTTCTTTTATAAGGCACGTCAGCTCTTATGTCAGACAGGCCTGGGGTTCTAATCCCAATATTTTACATGTTAAGCCATCTTAAGACAGTGAGTTTTATTTCTCTGAGCCTTATATTCCTCATTAGTAACATGTATATTAAAATAGTAGTTGACAGGATTCTTAGAAATATTAAATCATGTACATAAAGCATTTAGCACAGTGTCTGGCATGTAACATATGTTAAATAAATAAATATTATCTGGCATGTAGTATGTCTTAAATAAATAAATATTAGCTATTTTTCTTTGCACTTTCTCTTACCCTGATTTTAATGTGCCTTCTCCTACAAAAGAGAAAAGAGACACCTGATATCTAGGAATTGGCTTGTGACTCTCATTCAGACCTCGGTGTTGCTACCAGATGTCCTGATTCTCATAGCTAAGTCTTGTTGAATGTAAACAACTTCACAGGACATTATCAGGCAAGGTCACTCTTTGACCAAGACACAGCTAGTCAATAGAAGACCACTCCACAATCAATCTAAAGAAGAGATAAAAACATGAACATCATCAAAATTAAAAAAACAGCTGAGCATTTCACATGATGGCTAATACAAATGACTGGACTTTCTGCTTCTTTACTAGTAACAGCTTTAGCCTTGCTTGGTCTTACCTCCTTCTAGACAAAAATAAGATAACCAGTGGTAGAATTACCCTTCTTTCCTGGCTGCATCTAATCCAGGGCAAAGCCTCATATTCCTATACTCTTCCCCAAAGCATTTAACCCAAACCCTGTATAAATCCTAACACCTGCTTATTGAAATCCCCCATAATTCTCCATGGCATGTGTGCTCTCATGCTGCAAGAAGCAATAAACCTAACTTTTCAACTGCAGGTAGATTCCTGGGGTCTTTGGCTGGGTATGATGATACCCTTAACCATGTGACACCTCTCTTGTCCCTACATGTCATCATTTTTTCTCTGTTTAACTAATTTTATATTCTTCTTTGGCTTCCTTTTCCTGTCACCAATCTTCATGGTTATTGCATGAATTAATGTTTCCTTCCTATAGGTCTACTTGTTCCCTTCCTTCCTCCCTCCTTTAGTTCCTTTTTCCTTCTTCTTCTTATTTTGTTTTTAGTACAGCTGCAGGCCAGAGAGGCTTCAGGAAAAAAAGAATCTATTGGAAAGGGATCAGGGACCCCACAGCATCATAATCTTCTAAATTCAAGCAACGTCCAATCATAATTTCAACTTTGTGCTGTACTGTGCGAGAGCACAGAAAGACAAGAAACGACTGACTTCATACAAGGGAGTGAAAGTATGCATTATATTTGTTTTTGTTTTAGTTATAAATCTTATTTTTCTTACATCTGGTTGAGCTTACTTATATTTTAATTTCACTTAGATAAGTGCCTTTGTATTTCTTCATTCTTTCATAGTTTCCAGTGGGTGATTTTTAGGTCATAAATACACACATGCAATTAACTGGGTTGAAAATATATACCATAAAATCACAGTGAACTTAAAATGTAAATTTTGTTAATGCTTCTTCCCTAGCCTGTAGAGTCATATAAAATTGGACTAGAAATTAGCTCTCATGTGGGGAGTTTTGTAGCACTTTGTCAAATGGGTTTAAATTACTTTTCTTTTAAATTTGTCTTTCTTTTATTCCTTTAATAAACATGAAACCACTTAGAACTTAAAAGATTTTTTAGGATAGACAAAGCTGCTGGTAGACACATGAGATGAGAAAGCAAACTATCCTGGTTTTCTCATACTCTAAATCAAGTCAATTTTGAGGATTTTAGTTAATTTCTTCTCCATAAATATTTTTGGTGACTCGACTTGGAATGCCTAACATTCTGCACTTCAATGGGATAGAGTTACTGAGGGAAATGAGCCCAAATGCAAACATATGGGGTTTGTTTTAACCTAGTCTCAAATTTCTGCACATTCTAAAATAAAAATAAATTGAACAGGAACCTTATGATACTATTGGGCTGCAGGTGTCCAAAATCAGTCTTATCTTAGTGGAAAGTATCTGATTCGCCCTTCTGGTAAGATGGCTACAGTTTAGCTTAAAAAATCTGGAGGTAGACCTACTTAATTGCTTCCTATCTGCATTCTATTATGGGAGGTCTGCCTTTGATTCTAAGGTCAGGCCTCTGGCTGCCAGTTTCTTCATACCTTATGTGTACTTTAGAGAGCTCAGCATGGAAAGAGGATATAACTTACGATTAATTTTTTAATGTAGCACCTAAGGTATGTGTTGGGCAGCAGGTCAAGCGTTATCTAGAAGGTATAGATTGAAAGTTGGTTAAACCTGAAGGGCTTCCCTGATAATGCGTGCAGAAGACAGAATACCCTTTCAGTAAGAAGCAAAAGAGCAGGTGATAATTGTTTATCATATCTAGAATAGTTTGCTATATACATATATAAAACTAAGTTGGTTCCTCAAGAAAGGGCTCTGTGTGCTGTGGTGGTATCACTGCTGGGATAGAGAGTGATGTAAAAAAACTAAACAAACAAACAAACAAACAAAAAACCCAAAAAAACCTTTAAGCACATCCATATATTTAGAAATGTCATATAACTTTCCATTGTGAAAAATGTCCATTAATTACTTCAGGTAAAATCACTAACTTAATTGCTATCCTTGTATTCCTATGGCAAGTGCCTGGGTCCCCATCCAGAAAACTCAGAGGTGGTAAATACATGCATGCTCATGGATTCACCTGCAGGGTTTTCTTGCTGTAAAGCATTAATTAGAGGAATGAAAACAAGAAGACCAGAACCAAGAATAAATTGTGAGAACTGACAAGAGTGTGATAAACAAGACTCAGATCAACTTACACCTGGAGAAATGTTTAGCCACAGATCACTTTGTTGAAAAGGTGACTCTAAGTGAGTAAAATAGCATTTGAAAAATTATTTCAGAAATATGCCAAGATTAAAGAGTTGTAGAACATTTGAGCTACATAGGTCAACTTCTTAAGGAAAGGTAAAGCAAATTAAATGTAGCTTAAGGTTTCAACAAGGTTTTTCTTACAGGTAATGCTAAAGTAATTTATAGACATTTATAAATATATATGAGGTCAGTCCCAAAAGTATGGAGCCAATGTCAATATAATAAAATAGTTTGCAAGGCCGATACTTTTGTGTCTATCAGCTATTATCTGTCTATCTGTTTATCTATCTATCTATATCATCATCATCATCATCATCATCATCATCATCATTTATCTATCTTATTTCTAAGCCTAGTGCTAACTGTGTGGCTCTCCTGTGATCACTGGAGCTGGCACTAGGAAATTTGCTTTTTGATTCCAATTCTCCTTTTTAGTACTGTGGTCTAGCAAGTCATTAAAACTTAGTTTCTGGTTGTAAATTGACAATACTATTTACCTACACAACATTTGTCTTACTCAGATTAAAGAGGGACAGTCTAATAGGCCATGGTAGAGGGATACTTTCAATTCCCACTCCTGAGAGTAAAAACAACGAGTTGTCCTTGCTCCTGTAAGCAGCCATCTCAAGACCCTGAGGGGGTTAGCTTGGCAAAAAAGCCAACGTGAGAAGAAAGAGAGGAGAAAGGAATCACACAGAATTTCAGCAGAAACCTTGCCATCTAAAATTGGAAGTCCTTCTGTTCTCTAGATGTTTTGTTAAACAGGAAAAAGCATTTCCTTATTACTTAATCAAGTGTGAATGTGATAAGACTTTATTTGTTGCATCCTCTTATATTTGCAAAATGAGCACTGTCCTCTTTATCTGTATTAAGCAGGCTTTAAATTTCTAAAAATGAAGCCAATTTATCTTGTTAGATCCATTTATGGGCAAGATAGTAGTTGATATTTTACATGTGTAATCTTACTTAAATTCACAATCTTCTCACTTTACAGATAAAAAAATCAAAGTTTCAGAGAATGAAGCAATTTGCCTAAGGTAGCACAGGATTCCAAATTACATGTTTTTTGTTTTGTTTTGTTTTGTTTTGTTTTTAAATACTACTGAGCAAAGCCATTGTAAATCTTTATGGCGATATCCCTATTTGGTACCAGTCTGCTAAAAATGAATTTTAAAAAAGGTATCAAGGAATACCTTGGATAATTATCAATGCTTTAGCATTATATGAAATAATGACTAAGGAGGGTGGCAGTTCCTGTATCTTTCTAACAAAAACTGCACAAACCTTCAGAACAAAGAAATTATTAAAGCCTGCACAAAACTATCATTGATTACAATTCCCCAAGTGGCTTTCCTATTGTGGACATTCTTTCCTAATTCAAAAGAAGCTATTATTAAAAAGCTAATCTCTTCTTATACGAAGAAGGGTGTATGCTGCAAATATCTCAAATTGTGTACTAAACATGGTTTAACTGAAGGGTTAGAATAGCAGGACTATTATCAACTCATAAAAGAAAAGAATAGAAACCTCTGAATAAATATAAGAAAATTCTTATCACAAAAGTAGCTTATTTAACTCCAAAGGGTGACATTCTCAGGAAAGCATTCTTCTCTTTTTTGTAAGCAACTTATAAAATTGACAGATTCTACCACACATATGTCAGGAGCAAAAAGGATGCTAAAATAAATGTTGAAAATGGGGAACGCAAAAAGCAATGCTGAGCTGAGTAAAAGGATACAGGAAGACAGAAAATGGAAACAAACGTGTCAATTTTAGTGTTAAGGCTCTTCTTACTTTTATCATATTGAAGAAAAGCAAGAAATATGTTTGGTTAGACAATAAAAGTGATAAAGGTGTAGCAAATGTTAAAATCAATAATTTTGTTAATTTCAGTTTAATTTGGACCAGTCTTTTTAGGAATATAAATATTAATTAGCATATTAAAAATATTTTATCCATTATTTCCAGAGAGAAAGAGAGAGAGGCGGAGAGGGAGAGAGAGATCAATGTATGGTTGCCTTTCATCTGCCTCAAGCTACAGACCTGGCTGGAGACGTGGCTTGCAGCCTGGTTATGTGTCCTGGCTGGGAATCAAACCAGCAACCTTTGGGTTCACCAGCTGGTGCCTTATCCACTATGCTACCAGCTAGGCTGGTTAATTAGCATATTTTAAGTAATAGTGCAACAGCATAGAAACTATAGTGGTTAATAGAGTACAATATTAGAGACTTTGAGATATAAAAACAAGCAAACAAACAAACAAAAACCATTGATTTGTTATTATAGAGTTATGGTTAAGTTCAACCATTTAAGTTCTCTAAAAGACTTTTATGCACACACGGTCTGTCCTAAAAGTACCAGCCATAAAAACTATTTTAATTATATTGACATTGGCTTGATACTTTGGGGACAGACCTTGTGTGTGTGTGTGTGTGTGTATTTATAATAAAAAGATTAGCAAAAATCTTACATTAGCAATATATTTAAAAGGTGAAAATAATGTGCTATTAATTGAAAAATAACATAGAAAATAATTTTGATTAATTTATTATAAATAAACTGGTCCCTTGAGGAAGGGACTAATTTTGAAGTGATTATCATAGCACAATCATTAATTCATTTTAATAATAGTCACTAAATGTTTCTTCATGTTTGTGTAGAAAACAAAATTAGGAGCTGTGGTGCACAGCAAAAAGGCTAGAACGAGGCTTTGTCTTTACTCTGAAAAACTTTCTTGACTGTGAAACCCTTATGCGTATGATTATACAAAGAAGCAGAATGTGTTGAATGTACTAGGGAGGTGTACACAAATTTTTGGTGGATTCTGGGTTAAGAAGTGCTTATTTTCCACTGGAAGATCAGAAAATGCTTCATGTGAGAGATGCCATTTGGATGGACTTTGAATAATGTGTTGGGTAAGACATGTGTAAATGAAGAACCCATTTGTGAAGAGACCAGGGCTAGAAAATCTTAAGACAATTTTTGGTGGAATCTCTGCATTCTTCGTACTCTATTACAAAATGAATATTATTGTCAGATCTGTTGCTCTTTTATTTTTCTAAAGATTAGTCAAGAGTCTCTAGGCAAGCTTGTTAAAAATTATATATATCCTTTTAACAGCCCTATATATTAAAATATTTTTTCATTTTTTTCTAGATATCTTCCATATTAAGTAGAAGACAATAAAGCTGTACCTAACAGCTGTTTTTCAGTCTTCTACTTAGGCCATCTCAATCTAGAAACAACAATTATATTAATAGCTATGATTTATTGATCCCATACCAAGTATAGGAGAGCATATTTAGGCACTTTAGTCAGTTTAAAGTTCAAAACAATTCTGAAAAGTCAGATATATTTTTCCCTTTTACCTGAAACTCAGGAGAGGCTAGGTCGAGCACGCAAAGTCACATAGCTGGTATGTGGTAAACCTGAGATTGGATTCCGTTCTAAGTTTTGACCCATTGAAAGTCATGCACTTTCCATTATGCTTTACCATACATCCCACAGCAATCACAATCTTTCTGCTTTTCACATCATTATCTATCAACTCTCTCAAAGAAGAAAACTTGAAAATATTTTTTACTATCCCTCTTTAAGTTGTTATTTCAGTCTGTTTACCATTGTTTTAATTCCTCTCTCAAGCTGACTGTTATTCTTATTACATCTTTCTTGTGCTGAAGCAAAAACTTTTCAAACCTTGCTTATTCCCAAGAACTTCCTCTCAAAGATGTTCTTCCTTTGAGAACATCTCAAAGGAGATGGATTCCTTTAACCCATCTCTATCACAGTTATACTCCACTAAAAATCCATACTGGATATTTAAATTTTTCTTCTTCACATATGTTGCAGTTTTTGATGCATCCAGCAGATCCTTTTTTATGGACTTGAACAAATACTACGTGCTTTAAAACAAAGAGGAAGGCCTTTGGAAATAACAGAAAACTTTATGAAGAAATATAACTCTTTCAGAGTAGTGCTTTAGGAATATTAATTTGGCAGTAGAATATAAGAAGGATTGGAAGAAAAAAGGAAAGGAAGCCATAGAACCTGGCATTCTCGGCTTGTTGAACTCTTAGTATTTACATGTGGATAAAGACAGAGACAATATATCTCTGATTTGGGGATCAGATTAAATTGAGAACACTAAGGCTGCTGCCCTGAGTGATCCAGTACCTTTCTGGGTCAATGCAGGCTAATACTGGTTGCATTACTGCTAAAATTAATGCTGTGCACTAGGGAACAGATGTGAGTTCATCATGTGAGCTCAAGAATAGGGACTTTTGATTTCTAATCCAGCCTGATACCCTGTTTATCTTTGGAGAATTGAGTTAGTAAATCTGCTTTGCAGAAATGTTGTTAGTAAATATGCATAGTCCTGGTTTCTTTAGTTAATACGACTGATGCTTGCAGTGACCACAATTTTCACTGCAAACATGTCTCTCTATATAGATATAGTTATAAGGGGTTTACCTCCTTCCCTAGAATCCTCATCATTATCACCATAAAATCAAGTCCATACATGTATTGATAATGTTAATCTGTTATTGAGAAGATTGAATCAGCTAGTTTAATTCATTTGTATTTGAAAAAGCTTAGTTTAAACACTTTAAAATGTTTCCTCCCCTTTAATTATTACTGTGGTCTCAGTTCCATGGGTAACATCACAAGACCCTTGCTTCCAACTACAGAGCAGGGAAGCCCTACAGAGTTCTGGCTCCATTTTGGTAAGATTCACAGATGAAACATTACATTGTATATGTTTTTAAGATATTTAGAACCAAATATTAAATTAGCCAATTAGAGGATGGTTTTACATTGATGGCCTTAAGTGCACTTAGAAAAATATGAATAGTTAATAAAATTCTTAATCTGTTGCAGCTTAAAGAAAATGGATTTGGATATAGATTACCTGGAAACTGCTAATATAGAAAAAACCAAAAGAAACCTTCAGGAACCATTTCTAAAATATTATTATTATTGCAAAACAATATATAGAACTGGGGATTTCAGAATTCATGAGGTGACTTTGTTCTTGGAGGAGCATGTCAGGATATACTTCTTAAAGTACCTGTGTCAGTTAAGAAAAGGTAAAGTGCGTGTGTCTATTGAAGAATGCAAATTAATTCAGAGTAGCTTTGTAGATCTCTAGGGGTGGTAATTTAGTCTAATGGGAACTTAATAACTCATATTAAACACATTATTAATCTGATGCTTTGCTTACAGTAAATTAAAACCAGTGAAATTATAAATCACTTATTAAAGAAAAAAAGAATATCTTCTTAAATGGAATTTGAATTTTCTTTCACTAGGAAACATCAAGTAGGGAGAATTCTTGTTTCCCAATGAATTTCAATCAAATTTTGTATGCATGTTAGAACATTAATTAAACACGATTTAGACAACTTAAACCAGTGCCTTTCATATAACCATACAATACTATAAATATGAACGAGGCACTTTACCAGTTTGCGTTATAGTATACAATGACTTCCATTTCTTATTCTGGATGAGCAGGGATCATGTATACTTAATTGTAAATACTTGGCAATTCCCTGCTAGGATTTATGCACAATTATTCCTAATAATAATAATATAACTGAAAGCATTACAAAATTCAGATTTGGCATATATTATTATTCCATAAGAACATGTAAAACAAAGTATCATTAAAAGATTTTTTCTTTTCTTTGTATTGCCCAAGGTGACATAAACCAAAGTTTTCCAAATACCAACTACACATTTTTAGATCTTTATTATTAACTTGAGTTTATATCACTATGCTGACTCACAAATATTTCTGTCTGATGTAATTGTAAATTCAATAAAATATAACTATATTCATCAAGACCTTTATTCATTCACTTACTCCTTTACTACAAAAAGAAAATTCCAGAATGCCTCCTTTGTTCTGGAAACTTGCACATATATCTGTGAACTAGACAGAGTTCACATTCTAGTGGCTACTTTATGATAAGTGAAGCAAACAATCAACACAAGAAACAAATCATTGTGTCAGTTGGTTGTAAGTGCTGTGAGGGAAGAGCCTGATAAAGGGGAGCAGCAACTGTGGCAAAAAGTGGGCTTATCATTTTTATCCTGGGCTTCCATGGAAGGCCTTAGTGATATTTTCTTCCTAGGAAGAAGTGAGGGAGGTGAGCCTTGGAAATCTTGGGGAACAGCATTCCAGATACAGGGGTTGGAAAGTTAATAGCCTGGTGGCTAGAACAAGGGGAGCTTGCTCAGAGCACAACAAGAGACTATGTTGTTGGAGCTCAGTAAGAACTAGGAGAGGGAGCAGATGCTGAGGTCAGAGAAGTAGTTGGTGGGCCAGTTCATAGAGCAATCACAACTTTGTCTTTGACAATAGGGGGACTTTGGAGATTTGTAAGCAGAGTCATAATAGAATATCACATACTTTAAAGAATACTCTGGCTATTTTGTGAAGATAGTATTGGGTAGGGTGAGGCAAGAAAGCTCAGCCAGGAGACTATTACAATTATGCCTGTGAGAAACTAGCTCAGATCAGAGTTGAAGTTATGGATTTGAAGAGAACTAGGATTCTAGATATATTTAGAAAGTAGAACCTAGAACCAGTAGGAATTGATGACAAAGCCCCCATATGCTTAGGGTGGGGCGGGGGATGATTCAGGGATGACTCTAAGTTTTTGGGCCTGAAAAACCTAAAATGATGGAACTGCTGAGTGGGAGAAGCCTGGAGGGAAGAGTTCGTGTGTGGTGAGAAATCAGAAGTTCCATTTTGAACTTGTTAAATTTTAGGTATTTAACAGACAACCACGTGGAGATATGGAGTAGATAGTTGGACACATGAGTCTTGGGTTCTACATAGAAGTCAGGTTCAATGGTACTAATTTGGGAGGTGTCGGTGAATAGATTTTATTTTCCTAAAATATAAATACCTCCTAAAATTAAGGAGAAAAGTCAACTGTTCTATTAAAAAATGAGTTAGAGAAATAATCAGTTCACCAAAAAAGTACAAATGGGCCTTTACCATGTGTAAAAATGCTAGATTTTGCTCATAATAAGGAAGCCATAAACTAAAGATAGTATATTGATAAAAATCCAAAAAATCACAAACATACAATGTTTGTGAGCTTTGTGAAGATGAGCTTTGTGTGAGACATGCTCTCTGTTACATTGCTGTAATTCAAAATGATACAACTAATAGAGAAGAAAAATTTGGCAACATCCAGCCATGTTGACCCAGAAATACCAATTCTAGAAATTTATACCAAAATACATTGATGATGACAAGGCTATTTATTGTACTTAATGATATATACCCAAAATATCTAGCAATACATATATACACAAAGCTATTTGTTGTAAGAATATTTATAGTAGTAAATGTCTAATGATATATACACAACACTATTTATTATAAGAGTATTTATAGTAGTAAAATACTTGAAACAACTCAAATGTCCACTGGTAGGGGATTGGTTGACTAAATTCTGGTGTGTATAGTCCAGAACCATGGAAATATGAACAGGATGAGAAATATCTCAATGTAATGCTAAGGAGCCCTCTTCATGGTATATTGTAGAGTGGAAGAGGCAAAGAAGTACATCATGTTCCGTTAATAATGTAAGAAAGAAGGTTATATGACTTTATGTACCTATCTGCTCATATTGAAAAAAAAAAGAACTTGGAGAACAAACCATAAATCAGGCTTTTAAGGTTACTAACGGAAAAAGGTGAGGTAGAGTAAAAAGGGTAGAGAGGATAAAAATGGAAATTAAACTTATTTTTATGTTTTAATTATAGAGAATAAATTAGATAAATGTTTGATCTGTTCCCTTTATTTACCAGTTTGTTTTGATTTTTCCACTTTGAAACTATATATTTTATGTAATTATAAAATTTAATTAAATTTAATAAACCCTAAAATTACTCTAAAAATTTGCACTAAAAAATCATTTAAACTCTCTGAGGCTGTCTACTAATCAGCAATATTAAAAAGTTCAACTACAAGGTCCTTCAGCTACAGAAATTTTGATATGTATCAAAGTCTTAGTAATTAGATTCTTAATAATAAATAATTAAATGTAGCAAATGTTGTAGAATAACCAGTAATCTTTGGTACTTACTTTCTCAAACGCTCTTTGCTGTGTTTTGCATGTATTGTCTCATTTAACTCTCAGAGCTACCATAGAAAATATTAATTATTTGATTTTTAAAAATAAGGAACCTTATTTACTCTAGGTTATGCAACTATTTGAGTGTTGCAGTCAGCAGGATTTGAAACCAGTTCTATAATATTTTAACATCAGTGCTCTTTTTTTTAATGTTCGATGCTGCCTTCTCAAATTTAATGAACCACACAATTTTAGAAGCACCATTTTTGTTTCCTAATATAACAATCATGATTCTTCATTTAAAAAGAAAACAGGCCCTGGCTGGTGGCACAGTGGATAAGATGCCAGCCTGCGAACCTGAAAGTCACTGGTTCGATTCCCCAGCCAGGGCACATAACCAGGTTGCAAGCCAGGTCTCCAGCCAGGTCCCCAGCTGGAGGCAGGTGAAAGGCAACCATACATTGATGTCTCTCTTCCTCTCTGCCTCTCTCCCTTCCCCCCTCTCTAAAAATAATAAATAAAATCTTTAAAAAAGAAATAATAAAAAGAAAACAGCACCAAAGATGCATACTTCCTGAAAAACAAATAATGATTTCGCTTTTAGTAATAAGGGTGGCATCCATCATTGACAGGGATAAAAATGTTTGCATTGTAATAATAATACCCATGACTATTTATTTGGTGAATCCCATGTTCTTAGCAATGTTCTTATTTAAAACATTCTATTAGCACATTTGCAGGAGAAAAAGTGTTTAAATGTACTGCCAAAAATTATTGCCAAAAGCTAAGAAAAATAATGGTCATGTCACTAACACATATGAAATGTCCCTCATCATCCCTAAGTCTCTGTGATTTTCCTATATGTTCAAACAGTTATTTATGCTACTTCTTACTTTTTTTCCAACCTCTCTTTACAGCGGTTATTTATGCTATTCCTCACTTTTTTCCCAGCTTCTCTTTACACCTTCCTATTGTTCCTCCTCATGGTTTAGTCTGTGTGTTTACAATTTGTGATGTTAAATCTATTGGTGCTACATTTTTGCAAAAGTACTTGGACCAAATCAGTTGAGCAGCAAAGCAAATATTTGTATTAGTTGTTTGCTTGCTCCTTCTAGTTTAAAAATACCCTCCACAGCCATTTAATAGAAAGTTGAGAGAAAAATGTAGGAGGGAGCAAGAAACATGGCATCTTGAGACATCAGTATTTTGCAAACTTAATGAGCATGATTTGACTATTACTTAAGAAACTGATACACATGAGAGTTACTATACTGGATATCAATCCTACTGAGAAAGCAGTTGGTGTGTATTCTCTTGTGTGACAAAACATTTCAGCCATTACATTCTGATATAGTTTCTACTTTGCTTTTAGGAAGTGTGTGTGGTAAAAGTGATAGTGGAACAGGGGTTAGATCTGGCTTTCCTCCTACACCATGTGCTTTGACATAAGTCACTTGACCATTGTCACTATAAAAACAAAGGATTGGTCTGTAGGTCTGTACAATACCGCAAGTTCTAATTTCTGTGACTGTGACTCATCTTTTTAGGTCAGATTAAGATGCTGATTAAAATTTTAATTATAACAATGTTTTTATTTATTAAATGAAGATGAAATATCACCCTCAAGGTACTAAAAGAGACTCTAAAAGAGAAAGTTTTAAATTTACTTTTTCAAAGTGGTTTTATAAACTACTGTATAGAGTGGTTTTAGATTTTGTTAGAGATCTTATTACAGAGGATTAACTTTACATCTTTTTAGCTGAACTCATTAACTGAGAGGACTGAATACTTTAAGTATCATTTACTAAGAAGTAGTTTCTGTGGGGCTGCTCTGAGAAACCTGGAGCTATTTTAAGGCAACAGGGAAGGATTGTCCATTTTAATGCAGAGATATAGACAAATGTTTACAAAAAGCACAGGGTGGCCCCATATGTATATACAGTTATGGACATTTGAAAGTACTCTGTTCTAAATTAAATGTATTATATTTTTATTCACTTATAATAATTTAATTTACAACTACACCGGAAAAACCAAATGCTGCTGTTTTCCGATCTTGTTTTGTAAGAGACCATCATGATTAGGTCCAAATGATCTGAGGAATTAAGCTGCATTTATTACAAACATGTCAGGAAGGTAGGGGTCATAGTTCCACAGTATTCAGATGTACTGACACATCACTAGCAGGTGCTTTGCATCCTGCTGAGTGTCCCTAATGTCCCTGCATAGAGGCCCATTCCCAAACCAGATAAACAGATGAAAGTGAAGTGCTGGGCTAGGGGACACTGACGGAGACTGACAATTTTTCCCTTCGCAGCATAGCTTATGATCAAAACAATGTGTCCATAAAAGACAATATAGGAGTAGGAAAAATGCAACAGATTCTAAGGGGTTTCCTCTCCCTTTTCTACAGCAAAGCCTATTCCTTGTTTAGCCTTGTTTTTGAAGTAGGTGTAGTCTTATTTATACTTTTATTTGATAAAGGACTAGCCACCTTCCTGGAACAGTTTCCTCTCCCTTTATTCCTTCTTTTATAAGAATAATCGCAACTGTCTAGTCGAACAATAGATCAACGTATACATATCCCAATGCTCACCACCCCCAACAAAAACATCAATCACGAAAGAACTGTCCTTCTCAAACTACGAGTGTTGCTGCATCCTACCAAGGAGAAGGCAAGGTGTCTGCGCTATTTGCTGATGGGCGTCAGGCCTGTTCCAGCTGTCAAAAGCACAGCTGTTGGGTTTCCTTCTGAGCGATCAGTGCTACAGATGCCCTCCAGCTAGCATGTTCCCCGATAAGGTCCAGTGGAGAGCTGCAGAAGAGCTGAACACTTGGCTTCTAATAGCAAATGCAAAAACAAATTTCACAACAAATTGCATTTTCAGCACTGCCTGATGCCATACGATTAAATGGGCTGAATTTGTTCTAGTCCACTAACTCAGAAGACATCATGATAGAACAGTTTCTGTTGATGATTGTTAAATGTTAAAGCCGTTAAAGAAGAAGGGTTTTTTTTGTTTAACTTCGACTCCAAGGCAGGAGGGTGGGAGAGGGAAAGCCCATCAAGCTTATTAGAGCCTCTCAATGAGAGGAAAGCAAGTCAGGCCATTTAACATCTTCACTAGGGTAAAATCTGTTGATGAGATCTCTCCATAAGTCTTTTTGTGCACATTAAAAAAAAAAAAAATTAACTTGGAAAGAGAAAGAAAATCCAGTATTCTATCTAGTGCATCCATTTTTTTCAAAGTCCTGTTAAAGCTATACTATAGAAAGAAAACATTAATGATGCATTCACCTAATTCTCACTGTGTGGTTGGCATGATAGGTGTGTGTTAACCCAACAAGCCTCTTATATGTACTAATGTCATTACTTTGTACAGAGGAAGAAACTAAGGCCTAATGAGGTTAAGTAACTTAACCCAGAACATGCACTAATCCAAGGCAGGACCAGAATTTAAACCAGCCCATCTGTGTTCAGAATCTGTGCCATTGATTAGTATGGTCTGCTATCTCTTAAACTCACAGTACTTTGACATTTGTCCAAATACAGTACTACTGTTTGGCCCACTTTCTTGAGAATAAGAGTTTCAGTGCAGAATCCATTTGATGATTCATTGTGTATTGATGATAAGTGTAAAAGAAGCGAATTCAGTTCATTGTAAAAGAAGGGAGTTCTTTTAAAAATCATTCACTGGTGGGAAATGCTTAATGCCTGCTTTCGTGTGTCTCTTCATTGGTTCATTAGTGGTGGAAGTCATGCCTAATAGTAGCTCAAGTCAGCATATGCAAAGGGGTAATTTCTTACTTATTCTCATTAGTAGCAAAGTTAAGAAGCTACGCAAGAATTGGATTTGCCACTCAGCCACTTACTGACATTCACTTTCCTGAGTTCTAGAGAGAAAAAAGTAAAACCCTGTCTACTACACAGTTGCTATAAGAATCAACTGTGGTAACATGTGAAAGTATATTACAAATGTTAGGCATTACAATGGGTGGGAAAGTTGACTGCTCCAATGAGCTAAGCAGGCTGGGGAAAACATGGGGGGGGGGATCTCCCCTACTTCTGTGGGAAGTAAACACCCCAACCAAACAGGCTCTATGAGACAAAAAGCTGAAAAAGAAGAGGCTACTCCCCAGGGGCTGATGCAACCTAGGAGTTTAATTTCATACAATTAAGTTAAAACTCTTCTTTACAACGAATAATTAACACATGTAGCTGCTAATGGCTTTCTTCATTCAATTATTCATTGATTCATTCAAGAACCTGTCATGAAATTCTATGTATCAAGAACTGTGCTAGGGGTCACAGAAGGAAATATCACAGCATCTGCCTTAGTGGAGCACCCAGTGTAGTGGAAGAGACAGATTAGTAAATGGAAAAGTGCTATACACTCCCCTAAGGTAAGAACAAGCACTTTCACAAACTTTTAGGCTTTAGGTGACTCCTTATCTGCTTTGACTGTTACCTGTGTTTTATATGGGCAGTATATGGTGAAGTAGTTAAGAATATACACCCTAGCATCATATTCTGAATTAGAATCCTGATTCCATTCCTTCCTATGTGAACTTTGGAGAGTTACTAACCTATTTTATTCATTTTTTCAATGGGGATTACAATAGAGCCTCCCTCACAGAGTTGTAAAATTACATGTGCTTATGTATATAAAGAGTTTAGTACAATACTTGGAAAACAGAAGTGGTCAACAAATGTTAACTGTTAGGACAATGATAGCAATGCTATTGACAGTCACCTGCTGACAAGTCCTGGCTATTTATTGCTCTCAAACTCAGTTTCCTCCTCTGTGATATGGTGCTGATATTATTACCTACCTCATAGAGTTGCTAGAAAAATGTAGAATTAAATATGTAATTCTGGACTTAGGAATTTCAAATGCTATGTAGAGTCAACTTTCTACTTGCCGTTCCTACTTATCTCTTCCTTCCCCAACCTCAAAGAAAGAATCAGCCTGATTAACACACTGCCATCGTCTTCCCCATAAAGGGTGATGATGCTTGAGTAGGTAAGAGGATGCTGAGAACAATTAAACAGAATCGAAAGAAACTCCAAGAACAAATGTGGAAATTATGGAAGCTCCTATAAAACTTCATCCTGACTGATGACTTAGATCTGGAAGAAAGCTTGGTTTCATTTTCTGTTTTGTGCTTTATCTTTCATTTGCTTCTGACTTTTTAGCTTTTATTTGAAATAAAGCAATCTTCTCTCCTTTATTGAAATGTTAAGAAAATAAGTTTTCTAGAAACAAACATACACAATAAGTTCTGTGACACTGGTCTTGGTGAGAATTTTTTTGGATTTGAAATCAAAAGAATAAACACAACGAAAGGACAAGTAAACAAGTGGGACTATATCAAATTTAAAAGCCTTTGCAGAGAAAGGAGGGCAACAACAACAACAAAAATAAAATGAAAGGGTAACTTACTGAATGGGAGAAATTTGCAAATGATCTAATAAGGAGTTAGTATCCAAATTATATAGAGAACTTCAACAACACAATAGCAAAAACAAAAGACAATCTAAACATAAAATAGGCACAGATTCTGAATAGACATTTTTTCAAAGAAAAGATACAAATGGCCAACAGGTATGAGAAAAAATGCTTAATATCACTAATCACTAGGAATATGCAATTCAAAAACCACAATTAAGTTATTTCCGCATACTTGTTAGAATGGCTATTATCAAAAAGACAAGAAACAGTAAGTGTTGGTATCTGGAGAAAAGGGAACCCTTTTGCATTGTGGTGGTAAAGTAAATTGGTAGAGCTACTATAGAAAACAGTGTGGAGGTTCCTTCAACTTTTAAAAATATAGTGACTTACATGATTCAACAATCCCACTTCTGGGAATATATTTGAAGGAGATGAAACCACAGTCTGCAAGAGATCTCTGTACTCTCTCATGTTCATTAGAGCATTATTCACACTAGCAAAGAGATGGAAACAAGCTTAGTGTCCATCAATGGATGAATGAACAAAGAAAATATAAGATATATATATATATACCCAGCCATTGTGAGTATAATAAGGACAGTTTTTTGCAACATCAATGTAACCTGCCACCCAAGGAAAGTGGATTGTAATGTACATGTGTGAACAATGATGACTTCACTGTACTAGTCAGTAGGGGTGATAGATGCCATATTGAGTGAGCATGTGTACTGTGTGGCTGTCACATTCAAAATGACTGAGTGTTCAGAGTAACAAATCTACATCAAATTTTGTGTTAAGCTTGAACATCCCTGCACGGAAACAATTTGGATGATTCAGAAGGCTTTTTGAGTTGATGCAATGAGTGCAGAGCAAATAAAAGTGGCAGAAATGCTTCAAAGATGGTCAAGAATTTATTGAAAGTGATCCATGTTCTCAATGGCCTGAAATAAGCAGAACATCTGAGAATGTGGAATGTGTACAGGTTTCAATCAACAAAGATTGGCGACTGACATATGAGAACTAAAACCTCTTCTGGGAATTCCAAAAACTACTATGTCTGAGATTTTGACACAGGATCTTGGCATGAAACATGTCATGGAAAATTCATTCCACAGCTTCTACTACCAGAGCAGGAGGTACATCATGTTGCAGTTGCTAATGACTTGATTCTAACAGCTGAGATTTCCTCAAGAAGGTGATAACCAGAGATGAATGGTGAGTCTATGGTTATGGTCAAGAAAGAAAGGCACTGGCATTCCAATGGAAGTTGCCTGGTTCTCCATGCCTGAAGATGGCACGGAAAAGTTGCAGCAAGAGCAAGGCTATGTTACTTGTATTTTTTGATTGGGAAGGTGTTGTCCATCATAAGTAGACATCTCCAGGCCAAACAATTAATAAGGAGTACTACCTCAATGTTCTTCATTGGTTGCAAGACACTATATGATGAAGACAGCTGCAGCTGTGGGCAACTGGTGATTGGCAGCTTCATCACATCAACACACCCACTTGTGCATCATATCTTGTGCAGAGTTTTTAGGTGAAACATCAAATCACAAAGGTGACTCAGTACCATAATAGCCCAGATTTGACACCCTGCAACATCTGACTTTTCCCAAAACTAAAATCATCTTTGAAAGGGAAGTGATTTCAGACTATTTATGAGATTGAGGAAAATATGACAGGGTAGCTGATGGTGATTGGGAGAACTGTGTGAGGTCCCAAGGTGCCTACTATGAAGGGGACTAAGGCATTATTGTCCTATGTACAGTGTTTCTTGTACCTTGTGTTTTCTTCAATAAATTTCTCTTTTCCCTATTACATGACTATTTTCTGGACCGACCTTGTCTTACATGGTGATGGATGTTAACTCCATTTGTTGTGCTAATCACTTTACAATATGTACAGATGTTGAATCGTTCTGTTGTACGCCTGAAACTAATATGTTGCATGCCAACTGTAGCTCAACAGAAAATGGGCTATAGATAAAATAGAATTCAGTATTTCCAAAATGTATAAATTTTCCAGATCTACTTTCAAGGCATGTTAC
Source organism: Noctilio leporinus (assembly GCA_004026585.1). NCBI lineage: Eukaryota > Metazoa > Chordata > Mammalia > Chiroptera > Noctilionidae > Noctilio > Noctilio leporinus. The sequence goes on from PVIW01001941.1 coordinate 180,229, forward strand.
TATGAACCAGTAATCTTTGGAACACACCCTGACTATTGTTCCTCAGTCGTCCAGCCATTACCTCAGCTCAGTCATTATCCTCCCATCCAGGGCTATGTGTGCTACCTCTGCTCTTCTGTCTGTTCTGGGCTCCACCTGCTCAGCTATCTTTCTAAAACACAAACTTATGTGCATTATCCCCTCCTTAAAATAATTCTCTCATTTTTCAAGGGCCAGACTCCCTTATTCAAATGTTCATCTCTTCAAAATCTAGCCCCAGCCAATCTTGACATAACCTTTCCTGGAATCACTTCTACTCCTGGATGAAGCCTTGTTCCAACCAAAACCCCACCCTAGTTTTACAGCCAAATTCCTCTTTGCCTGTGTTTGGTTTGTACTGGCTTTATATGTTTTCTGACAAAATACTTTGGAAGCAGATCCCTTTCTGGTCCCTTTCTCTATTACAGAACTAATGCATAAATTGATGATTATTTCTTGAATGTAATAGCTCTTCCCTTCACATTGGATTCCAGCATATGAGTTATTCCTTGCACATTCCCTCTGTATCTGAACCCTCTAGGTTCCGGGAATGAAACATACATAAACCTGTTTATGGAAAGCCAAATCCAGGCCTCAAACACAGCAGGAACTTAATAAACATTGGTTGCATTGTTCTGAGAAAAGAAAATAAAGTATCTTTGGGAAATTGTTTGTTTCATATTCTAGCTCTATTGGCTATTGTCAATAAGTCTCAAAATGTCAGATTTCTGTCACTTTTTGGTTTCAATTAATTCAGTTCATTTTTTTTTTTAAATCACTTCTATATGACTCACAGATCCAGGTAAGGCATAGATGGGCCTGGAACATTGTTTGAGGCTCAATTTCACTTGATTTTCCCTGTTGTATTTCACTTTTAAATTAAGTTTCAATGCTAAGACAAGAGTAGTAGCCATAAGCTTAAACTTTCATCACTGCATTTTAATACTCCACTCCTCTTCTTCAGGAATAAAACATATTTCAGTCTTATTCTGACATGAACAATCAAATGAGGGGTCTTTCCAATATAAGCATGTCTGATAATCTTGGGTACAAAAGAACACTTACTTATGTTTTTGTTCCTGAATGGAAGGTTGCTAAATCAGACAACCTAAACGTACATGCTCATGTGACATGCACAATGGGACTGACAAGGCTGGGAAGCATTATACTCACAATAATAACAAGGGCTTTGTTTGTGGTGGTGTTATCAGCTATATTCTTCTGGTCAGGGGAAACAAAAAAGAAGGGCTTTTTTCATTGTCATGACTGCTGGCCAATCACAGCTCAGGGTGGTAAGAAATTTGAGGAGAAATCCCACCCTACGTGATCTAGATGCAACACTGCAACAGTGCTGGGGCACTCCCTTCATACAAGAAGCCAAATATGCCTTTTAGCTATGTGTCATTCGTGTAACCTAGCTGTTCAATAGAAAAATAAAAACCATACACTCTGTCAGGTTAAAATACCACAAGGGAAAGAAGGGTTACTTTGGCACACAGTATTTCCACTAAACAGGGCATCTCTTTTCATAGCTCCTGTGTCAATTAAAATACATTAGATTATTACATATGCATAAGCAAGTGTGAATATCCCTATTTAGATTTTAATTTAGATAGAGTTATATGTAAAATATTGAATGATAGGCTTGATGAAAATAAAAGTTCCTGGGATGATATAAGGCATTTAAAAAAAAAAAAAAAACCTTTTAAAGATTTAAAAATACTGTCCAACATGATTTTTAGAAAAATAAGTCTCCAGATATACAGACTGACATTGTAAATTTGATTTTGTTTTCAGAGATTTTTCTGGTTTAAAAAGAAAAAGAAAGGATTATATTTCAGGAATTGTTTCATTCAATAAATATCAAATTTCACAGATGATTTAGTCCATAATGATAATGCATCTTCTAATGTTTATTAAATTAAAAAACTTGATAACTAGAAAACTAATATAAAAAACATGTTCTTGAACATTTGGCCCATAGATAATAATTCCTTAACAATTTAAAGTAGATGTTCAGTCTATATTCAGGAAAAGTCATAGAGATAAATTTGAAAATTGTTCCCAATGATTTTTTCACTATAAAATAAACCTATTTACACTAGCCCTGGCAAAAGATATGCACTATAAAACAAAGGAAAACCATTTAACTGTATTAAGAGCAGTTCTATCAATAACAAACTTGAGCCTTGACCAGTGTAGCTCAGTTGGTTTGGCCTTGTCCTACAAAGCAAAAGGTCATAGTTCCATTCCTAACAAGGGCACATTCTTGGGTTGTAGGCTTGTCCCTGGTAGGGCATGTGTCAGAGGTAACCCACTGATGTCTTTCTCTTTCTCCCTCTCTTCTCTCTCTAGAAAATAAGTATATAAGTAAATATGAAAAAAAAAAAAATGAACTGAATCTCAGATAGAAAAACACTGGGCACAAGTACACCTTTGGGAAAATTTTCTCTGACAGAGGAAGGTAGATCAGAATTCAAACCTCCGCCCCAAGGGATATAACAATCCTGCACATAGCAGAGTCTGACTGGCAGCTGACTGTCCCAGTTCTGTGACTCTGTTGGAAACAGGCACCTGCCCCATTTTCAGCAAAAGACAGGGAGGGACTACAGGGAAGGAGAGATTTTGGTTCTTTATTAGTTCAACAGAATACACATTCTGTAATTTTTTCATCTATTTGATGTGGAGTGTTCAAAGTTGTATATAAACTCATATTTAAATAAAAAATCATGTTTGAAATACTCTTGAAAAGCTTAGAATTTAAAGGACTTAGAGGTAAGATATTTTTATAGCCATGCTCTTTAACAGATCATGCCAGGTTTTTTTTTTTTTTTTTTTTTTTCTGAGGAGGTAATATGATTTATTTCCCCAACACTTGCAGATTGATGAGCTTGGGGGAGGTGAACATCGGCAGCAGCCAGGATGGCTGCCTCCATATTTCAAGAGATGAAAGAGCCATGATAACAGCCTGTAGTTATCCCTCTCTCTGGTCAAAATATGGGGCAAGAAGAGGACATGGCAGAGTCTGTGGCTGTCAAACCTGCCAGGTGGAACTCTTTAACTAATCAGCTTGGAATTCCTACTCTGGGTTTCAGGAGGCTGTTTTCCAGTATTGACCTGATAACATGAATAATGTAATAACTAAAGAATTAAATGCAATCTTTGTTAAGGTAAGAAAAGCATCCTGTTTAATCCTATTGATGTTAATACAGCCAGGCTAGAACTTGCAGCAACAGTTGAAAACTTGCTTCTGCCCAAGTTATACCAGCTTCCTAATCTGGTTCAATTTACTTCTTCAGGTCCTCTGTGGGAGTTAAGAAAACAAAACAGGGCAAAATAAAAACATCAACTGCATTCGTCTGCTCAGATTCCAATAACAAAATACCATTGACTCTGTGACTGAAATATTTATTTCTCATGGTTCTGGAGACTGGAAATTCCAAGATCAAGGTGCCAGCCTATTGGTTCAGAGAGTTTTTCCTGACTTGCAGATAGCTGCCTTCTGGCTGAGTCCTCTATCAAAAGAGAGAGAGAGAGAGCTCTCTTTTCACAAGAGCACTAATCTTAACATATCATGGTCTTACCCTTATGATGTTATTTAACATCACTTACTTAGGTAATGCCCCTTTCTTCAAATACAGTCATATTTGGGGTTGAAGCTTCAACAAAGATAATTGGAGGGACAATCCAACCCTGTAAAATAGCTGTCATGTGAACCATAAAGGGAAAGCAAAGTAATAGGAGATTCTAGCATAGCTCTATTCAAAGGCTGTCCTTGAACCAGAAATGCTGTCATCACCTGGGAGCTTGTTAGAGACACAGAACCTTACACTCTCCCTACTGATGCAGAATCTGCATTTGAACAACATCTTGAAAAACACAGTCACAGATTTCACCATAAAAGCAAGAGTTAATTTTGTCATTGTTAGAATTTCTCCCCTGCTAGACCTGGAAAAATTATTTATTGTAACATTAATAGGAAAAACTTGGTCAGAAAATTAATTAGTATTATTTTCGCTCTTGTAGATACAATAAATCAATTGATTTAATTTCAAATCTTGACATTTTGTGAATATAATCTATGACATATCATTAACTTTTTTGGAAAGAAAATTTACAAAAAACTTCCAAGCTTAGACATAAACTAAAACTTTGGTTAATTATATCATTAGCTTTAAAACATGCCATTTGTCTCTTACAAGCACTTTATGGTTAAAAATGGCATTATTTTAAAAATAACACTTTAAAGTAGGCATATATTTTCTACAACACAGAGATGAGGCATTGCTTATAATGGAATTTTCAATTATGTACCATTTCAAAGTAACTTTTAAAAATGTATTTTATAATGTCAAGAATATAGAATTATGCCCACAAAGCTTAATATTTTTGCACAGTCCTAGAAAAGTGTTTAATAAATCAAAATCTTTTCTTACAGCTGATATTTATAGGCCCCTACCATATATTTCCTTAGTATTCTGCCTAAATACTAAAATGAATGAAATATGCAAGAGAATAGTTTTCTTTGCCAATAAGAAATGAAAAGTATCCCTTACTATCATTCTTTAAAATATTAATATTAAGAGATCACTGAAAATATCAACAAATATTCTTTAGATTAGAGTTTGAAGTGAATAGCAAATAAAAGTAACATACTCTCATAGTTTATGAGAATATGAAGGAATGTATTTTAATGTTAGCATATAGTCTAGACTAATTTTATAGTACAATATTTAAATTTATGCCTGCACCCTTAAAGAATGTGTCATGAAAAAAGTATGGTAGATTAGTAATGGTATGACTTGCATAATTATTATCTAAGCTTCAACAAGTATATACTAGTCTATGCTGCTAACTCATGACTTTTCCTAAATTCAAATATATTTTGGCTTGTTTGTTTTACACCCTGAGCTCAGTGAAAAGCTAGAATATTTCTCTTCATAAGAACCATAAAGAATACTGTGATGTGATAAATCATTGATACCGTTGTAGATCTAGTGTAATGTGTAATGTAGTCTTAAGTAAGCGGGTATCTTTAGAGGGGAGTGACTGAGCGATATATCTGAGTGGGGAGGTGGCATCAATGTGTCATCATATACCTTACGCGATTGTACAGCACAAGGCACAATGTCTAATCCCTCAGAAGTGTGATTATTTCATGAAAACCACACCCCACTGAGCTGCCTTATTGCTGATATAAAAGATCTTTATTATAGGAAGCTCTATTGTGCTGTAAGAAGATGAATTCCACACTTTAGAATGTTAAACAGCAGCTTCAGCAGAGTTCTGTAGTTCACAGAGATTAATCTACCCCTTTGGAATATTCATGATTCAATCAGAATGCTAAGTCTCGGCAATTTTGCCATTGTAAAATAAACTAGGTACGTTCTGATGAAACAGCCTGTGCCTAGAGAATGCCTTCATTAGTTTTTTTTTTAAGTATTTTATGAATTCTGTTACTATCAAAGAACATTTCTCTATGCAAGCTGACTCAAGCCCACTAAAGCAAAATTGGTATTATTGAAAAACTTGGTACTCAAGAAAAGCAGAATAAAACCAAAATATTATGAGGCAAAGTACATTGGCAATGCAAATCAAATGCATATGGTTTAATTATAATTGTGCATTAACTGAAGAACTGGGGATTATAAATGATGTGTTTCTGGTGAAGAGTTCGGCTGAGTACATTACATATTAATTAGCTTTCCATTTTCATTCAGTAAATCTCCAGGCCTCTCTTCTACACACCTGGCATTGTGCCCCTTTGACTGAAATGGATTTTTTTTTTGTATTCATAAGATCTTGTTTATGTATATTAAAAGGCAACAAAATTATTACACATAACAATTTACTCCTAATCTGCATATTTCCATTTGATTAGCAGATTGTTTTGGTTTTGTACAACAGCAGAGCATTCTACAACAGCTATTCAAAGATTAGATTTGGAAAGGATTGAAGAGTCCCTCAAGATCCTCACTCTTAAAGAAAAAGTGTGTGTGTAGGGTGAGGTTGGGGAGATGGCAGTTGTAGTCCATAACTCCAACACAGATCCTACCATTAATTGTGATAGATTTAGGCAGAAGCTTAGATACATGGTTCCTATTTCAGTACAGTTTACATACAGTTTGCAGATACCAGCTACTTATCAGTATCAAATAAAAAAATCATTATGGTTGGTGGACATTGTGGAAAAAGGAGGCAAAGGGCATTTCAAGTGACCTTTTCAGCTTTCAGTAGGTGGTTCTCATTGTGCAAACTATAATTCTAACATTTATTCTCATTTGGCATCTTCTTTTCAGGACTGTCTCTGACTTGCTTCAGTTATTGACATTTAAGTAAGTATGGTTTGCTTTTGTAACTTTGAAAGAAAAATTGGAAATGAGGTCAATAAAATATCTCTTGTGGTTCAGAAGTTCCAATGATTTATTTCACAGTGAAAGTTGGGGAATTTAAAGTAACTCATTAATAATTATTAGCATACATATATTAATTATGATTATATTTATATTTCATTGTGACTTAAAACAACTTAGACAGGCTTACCTCATTTATTATAGTCATTAACAACTATTTTAACAGATATGACACTAATTCATGTGCTAATTGTTGATGCCTTTGTGCCACCTATAAACTAAAATTTCTCAAAGATATTTCTTTCCTAAAATCAGTTAGCCGGATTTGATTGCCTTTTAATTTAACACTGATTTGAATTGTTGAATCAGTTAAACTCATCTGTACATGTATACTGACAGCTATGTTAACTCATATCCACAGATAATATTTTTTGTCTTGCCTTTTTTCTAAGAAAGACTTTGATTAATACAAATGAATCTTCTTGACATGAAATACATAGTCTTATTAAATTATCATTAGACAGCAAAAAAGAAAAAAAGGGGAAAGCTGGGCCAAGATGGAATTTCAGGGGACCCTCCTAACAAGTTTCACTTCTTCCTTATGCCTGTGATTAGCTCATCTGATTTATTGACATGTCATCTTTAGAGAATGGTACTATGTCATGAGGGAAATTACCTGACCAGGTTAAGTATATCATACACTGGACTAGCCTTCGTAACCTTATGAAAAACCAGCTACTAAGAAATATGGAGCCTTTTCTCAAGGAACACTTTGAGAAGATGAACATACTGAGTGAAAAATCCTTGACATCTAGGAGCAAAACAATTCATGCAGGTTGCTTCATGGCAAACATACAGATGCAAAGACTAGGTTCCCTCTTGCATTTATCCATGGGGTCCCCTTCCCCAACACCAGTCAATGTTGTCAGTATCCTGCAGCAAATGTGGTGCTTCCCACAAATCAAAGCTCTTATTAAGTTATCATTAGCTCAGAGACTTACTTTGAGAAGTCACCTTCCTATTTAGGCGATAGAGCAATTAAGAATTCTAGATTCTGAGATTTGGAATATTTTCATGAAAGGAAGATGGAAGGACAGACTGTAAGGAAAACAATAGAGAATTCTGTCCTGTGAATGCAGATCACAGAAGAGATGCAAAGAAAAGGATCAGGAAGCTTTAGTTGTGTTTATTCCAGGCAAAAGCAGATTGCTTTGGGTACATGGGAAAGCCATAATGCAGCAGCATGCTTGTGTGCCAGTGCCTTCCTAACATAGGCACTGGTACCCCCTTTCATTCCCAGGCCCTGGCAGCAGCAGGCACACACACCCTTTTCTTGTACCTCAGGGGCTTATTGCTGAGGAAAGTCAATGATTCCCTCTTGTGGAATTCTAGGATCCTACCCCACACAGGAACATTGGAAGCCAATTGGGTGAAATCTGTCCATATCTAAAAACAAACTGACATTAGGTTTCTAAGATATTACTAGTGTTTTAATGCCTGCTTTCTATGAGATAATTACAGTGGGGAAAGAATGCAACCATGTCAGATGCTTTCATAACCCCATTTTGGGATTAGAAGACACCTTCAGAGAAACCTAGCAGGCAGCAGTCTGTTTCCATGTGCACAGAGCTCCTTTAAGGTATTGACCTCAAATCTATTGACCTCAGATCTAAGCTATGATTTGGATGAAAAATCAAATATCAGGGTATTAGGGCAGTTTTTACTTTTACTTAAAAACTGTCTATTTAATATAGACATCTCTTTTGGCATCCCTAGTTGTCTCAGAAGACTCACTTTGGTTTACTATTATTGTTATTTGGCTCACAAACATTTATTCTTACATTATGGATGATACCAAATCAGTCACGATGATAAAGCTCAGCAGAGGGAATTAAATAGAGAGTGGAGGCTATGGTGGTGGGGAGTTGAACAAAAAGGGAGGTAAAAATGGATAAAGTCTAGCCAAGAGGAGAGAGCACTGCACTGTTTTTAGTATTTTTCTTCCATCTATAGAGGAGTAGTTAGATCCCAGATGAAGCACATGGAATGAGACTTACTTTCACCATCTATGGAGATGATAAGTGCTTTAACCATATCATGGGATTGTCATACAGAACAGCTGAACTGTGAGCTCCATGATGGGTGTGACCTTTTACTTATCCCATTTATTAGTGTATCCTTTACTTAACATAGATATCATATATTAGGCACTTAATAAATGTATAATAAACAAAAGGCATGTTTCACAATAAAATGGCAATAGAGCTATATCTAGTTTGAATTGAGAGCTACACAAGGCAATAAACATTACTATATCTAATTTTGACTCCAAGATACTCAATAAACACTTTTTTCACAGAGAAGCTAGATCCTCTTAAACATTTCTTATACTCCATATTTATCTAGCACATTATTATTTTCTATTTTTTTTAAGATTTTATTATTTTCAGAGAGAGGGGAAAGGAGACAGGCAGAGAGAGAGAGAAACATCAATGTATGATTGCCTTTCACCTGCCTCCAGCTAAGGACCTGGCTGGAGACCTGGATTGCAACCTGGTTATGTGCCCTGACTGGGGAATTGAACCAGTGACCTTTGGGTTCACACGCTGGCATATCAACCACTGTTCCACCAGCCAGGGCATCACATTATTATTTTGAAAGTAACCTCATCATAATGTCCTTTTACTCCTATAAAACCTCTGTAGATTAGGAAACCCCTGATAATTTTCATTTTAAGGGAATTTAGGTAATGTAACTTAACCAAAGACATTCCTCTTCCCATCCCTCACTGCAGTACAACCATAGTCATATGGCAAACTTCCTTATACAGTTAACAGGCTCTTGAGTAATTTTTCCATTTGTATTTTCATATATGTCACAACCCTTCTAAGATCCTTGTTTCATATAGTGAGGTTAGTAGCACTATATAAATGGCATTAGAAAAGACTGAAGTTGTTTGTTTATTTCCAATGGCAAAATTAAAACCTCAGCCTGGAACTATGCAGTCATACCTTGGTATTTGTCAGCTTTGGAACCTATCAAACCCGGCACTCTTTGCATTTTGATGAATAAATAATGTTTCCACACTCAGTGCTTACTTGGGACATGCTACACTTGCTAGAACACCCCAGAAGAGAAAATGCTTCTTTTCCCAGTACTGGTAGGTTTCCACACTGTAAGGAGTTCTGGAACAAATTAACAGTATCACTGTATCTTATTCTGAAATCCCATTGACTCCCTGTCCCTAGCTTCTCCCTACTGGTTTTGTTTTTTACCTGTTGTGGAAATTGTGTTGGTTTAAAAAGTATTACGTCCAACTTCCAGCCAAGATGGAGGTGTAGGTAGATGCACTGCCTCTCCCTCCACAACTAGGAAGGACTACATCTACCTCAAAGCTGGAGACAACCACAAATTCCAGAAAATCAAGCTGCATGGAAGTCCAACAAATGAAGATATAAAGAAGAAATACTCATCCAGACAGGTAGGAGAGGCGAAGCTAGGACAGTGAAGATGCAGTTTGGCAACACTGTGGCTGCGGTGGGATGGTGGCTGCAATCAGCTGATGGGAAGCACAGTCACACATTTCAAAAAGTAGGGACACCTGAGGAACCCTCCCAGCATCAGACCAGACTGTGGCTCATGATTATTGTGCCAGGAGGAAATTAAAGCCTTATTGCTTCTGACTGTGAAAACCAGTGGGAGTTGGGGCAGAGGAAGAAACTGCCAGTCTTTCAGCAGAATCCATTTGTTTAGAGGTCCCCCATGGTCTGAGAATGTCTGCAGACCCACCGACTCTGAGAACCATAGTCATGACAACAGCTAGAGAAGTGCCAGTCCCATAGGGGAAGCAGAAGTGCCTGGAAAAGGAGCAAGTGATGATCAAGTAGCACTGTTCCCTTTCAGACCCCTGAGCACCACAACATGGTGAAATGGGTCACCTGTACTGATGAATACCTAAGGCTCTGCCCCTTAAATGTAACAGGTATGAGAGCTCTACCTAAGACACAGAGGCTAAACATAGAAGCTTGTCAAGTTGAGAAGAGAGAGAAGTATGGCACAAAAAAGGAAAAAGATCAAGGTTTGACTACGAAAACTAAGCAATGAAGAGATAACCAACCTGATAGACACAGTTTAAAATGCTGGTGATAAAGATGCTCACAGACTTGACAGATACGCCTGAGTATGGCAAATGCAGAAAAGAAGAAATAAAAGCTATGTTAAGTGAAATGAAGGAAAATCCATTTAAAACCAATGATGAAGGGAGGGAAGTTGTGGTTCAAGTCAATTATTTGGAACATAAGGGAGAAATAAACATTCAACCACTAAAGAAAGAGGAAACAAGAACTGAAAAATGAAGAGAGGCATAGAAATCTCTGGGACGACTTTAAACTTGCCAACATCCAAATCATTGGGATGCCAGAAGGAGAAGAGGAAGAGCTAAAAATTGAAAACTTGTATGAAAAATGATGAAGGAAAACATCCCTAATTTGGTGAAGGAAACAGACATATAGATCCAGGAAGCACAGAGAGTCCCAAACAAACTAGATCCAAAGAGGACCACACCAAGACACATCATAATTAACATGCCAAAGATTAAAGAGAAAGAAAGAATTAAAAAAAAGATTTTTATTCATTCATTATTTTCAGAGAGAAGGGCAGGGAGGGAGGAAGAAAGGGAGAAAAGCAATGTATGGTTGCCTTTCACCTACCTCCAGCTAAGGACCTGGTTGGAGACTTGGCTTTCAATCTGCTTATGTGTCCTGACTGGGGAATTGAACCAGTGACCTTTGGGTTCACAGGCAGGCACCACTCCACTGAGCCACATCAGCCAGTGCTAAAGAGAGAATCTTAAAAGCAGCAAGAGAAAAGAAGAGAGTTACCTACAAAGGGGTTTCTATAAGACTATCAGTTGACTTCTCAAAAGAAATTTTTCTGGTAAGAAGGGACTGGCAAGAAGTATTCAAAGTGATGAAAAGTGAGGACCTACAACCAAGATTACTCTATCCTGCAAAGCTATCATTTAAAAGGTAGGGGCAGTGCTCGCTTAGGCAGCACATATACTAAAATTAGAACGATACAGAGAAGATTAGCATGGCCCCTGCGCAAAGATGACACGCAAATTCGTGAAGCGTTCCATATTTAAAAAATAAAATAAAATAAAAATAAAAGGTAGGGGCAGGTAAAATGCTTCTTAGACAAGGTAAAGCTAAAGTACTTCATCAACAATAAAACATTAGTACATGAACTGTTAAAGAAACTTACTTATGAAAAAGAAGATAAAAACTATGAATGTTGAAATGACAAACTTACAACTATCAACAACAGGATCTATAAAAACAAAAACAAACTAAACAAACAATTAGAATAGGATCAGAATCATAGGTATGGAGATCATTGAGAAAGTTGTCAGCTGGGAGAGAGAAGCGGGAGAAATGGTGCAGGTATTATGAAACATAATTGGTGGATACAAGAGAGACAAGGGGGAGTTAAGAATAATATTAGAAAGGGCGAAATAAGGGAACTTATATTTATGACCCATGGACATAAACTAAGGGATGTGAGATGATGGGAGGGTAGGGGGTCCTGGATGGAGAAGAGCAAAGGGAAAAGAAATTGGGACAACTGTAACAGCATAATCATTAACATACACTTAAAAATTATGTCAACAACCTATTTAACACTCTTCCCTTCAAGATGTGGAGACCTGAGTGTGGGCTACACTTAGGAATTTGCTTCTAATGAACAGAATAAAGCACAAATGCTTATGTGTGCCTTGAGGAGAACAGATCTTAAAAATTTACCATGACTTCCTCCTTGGTCATTCTCTTTCTTTTGAATTACTTATTCTGAGGTGAGCTAGCTTACCAATGGAAAGGCCCATGGACAAGAAACTGAGAGCTCCTGACAATAGACATATTAGTGAGTCATTAAGGAAGTGGATCCTACAGCTTTACTCAAGCCTTCAGATATTGGCAGCCCAAGCCAATACTTGATTTCAACTTAATGAATGACCTTGAGCCAGAACTAGTCAGCTAAATTGTTCTTGAATTCCAGGGTCATGAAATGATGAAATAATATCTTGGGAGCAATTTATTATTGAGCAATAATTAATGCCATATTGTTTTCAAGCATTTCTGTTTCTATAGTGAAAGAACTAAGACTGTTTATATCATGTTATTTGGTTACAATGACAAATTTCTGGGTACAACAGACTACACAGTAAGATGCTCAAATCATAATATATAGCAGAATATATATATATATATATGTATATGTATATGTATATGTATATATATATAAAATCAACCTGCCTATATTTTAATGTATCATTTGCCTATACAGTGGTTCAATTGTTTAAATAATTGGTAATCATACTACTATGAATGCTTAACAAAATACATTCATTTTTCAAGTTTGGATATCCATAAGTATTGTATTCAATTAAATAGTATATGATCATGTTTCTTTCAGAGTGTCACTAAAGAAGTTCACAGGGGAATAAAAATCAAGACAAAAAATTAAACTAGGCACTGGCCTGTGAACCCAGGGGTCACTGGTTTGATTCCCAGCCAGGGCACATAACCAGGTTGCAAGCCAGGTCTCCAGCCAGGTCCTTAGCTGGAGGCAGGTGAATGGCAACCATGCATGGATGTCTTTCTCCCTCTCTGCCTCTCTCCCGTCCCCTCTCTCTGGAAATAATAAATAAAATCTTTAAAAATTTAAACTAATTTTTCTTTCTAAATACATCTTATTGAATTATACACATATACATATGTGAAGATATACTATATGTAGATGTACGTGTGTGTGTGTGTGTGTGTGTGTGTGTGTTTGTGTGTGTATGTGGTGTGTAAGTGGTCAAGCCCAGAAATGAAATTTTAACATGAGTTGACTCTTCTGTTTTTCTATAATATTTATATTTTACACAATTTTTCCTGTAGAGTGATATCACATTTTGTTGCTATACTTTTATTTTGAATATAGGCATCTTTAAAAAATTAATAATATTCAATTCAAAGAGACTACCCTTTTATTTTTTTTAAACATATTTACTTATATTGGATAAAGCATAGAAATAGTCCTTTAACTGATAAGGTTCTGGATTTTAATCAAGGATATCTGCCTTAAGCAGAAGATATTTAATTATTGGAAGGCTACTGAGGACTCAGAGAATGAATGGAGACAGGAGACCATGTGAGATGAGAACAGGAAGAATAGCAGTGACTCATAGCAGAAAGTCTGGTAAGATCCTCCTGTGATGGATAATTTATAGTCTTTTCTTATGTTATGGCACTTCCCAACCAAATCTCAAAGCCCAGCAAACATCTTTTAGCCAAGTGTAGCTCATGTGTTCTTTCTTGGTGGTATGAGGATGGTGGAGAAAGAAAATGGTTACTTTTTTTTTTTTTTTTTAAGATTTTATTTATTCAGTTTTAGAGAAAGGGGGACAGGAGGGAGAAAGAGAGGGAGAGAAACATCAATGTGGTTTCTTCTCATGTTCCTCCAAATGGGGACCTGGCCCATGGCCCAGGCATATGACCTGACTGAGAATAGAACCAGCGTTCAATCCACTGAACTACACCAGCCAGGGCAAGAATATGGTGGCTCCTTTGACTACTATAGTGGTTGGCAAATAATTGACTTAAATCTTACAGCAAAGTTACCCATGATAGAGTGAAACAATTCCCCGAGAACAAAAGCCACTAATATTAGAAGAGACAAAGGTAGCTTGGCTGGCAAAAAAATGACTAATATCTTTAAGTTGTATCTTGATTGACTCCTTTGAAAGAAAGAGAATTTTCATATGCCAATGAATCTACAGAAGTGGGATCATGATGAGATGTGAAGGTAAAATTGTAAAATTATAGGAATTTAGATACCTCATGTTTGATTCAAACTCTATTAATAACATTAAATATACAAATTATATTATGGACATTTTAAAATGAAGATAGAGAATGAGAATATAAGATGACTAGAAAACACTGGCATGTTAAAATTTACTTTATTAAAAAATATCCTTGTTATGTAAATAAAAATATATTTAAGCAATAACAATATACTTATCTACTTAACATGTTAAATCATAATTAAGAGATGCTATCTATAATCAACTAATTGAAAATGTTAAGGGGAACAAATCTGTATCTTTTTTTATTTGTATAAAGGATTATGACCTAGAAAATTTAGCCTTAAGATTATTATTCTTTGGTGAATAAGCTAATTAAAAACAACCCACTCTCAAACAGTTAATCTTGGGAGCTAAAGCAAACAGATTTTTATCATTTTATAGTGTTCAGACCAAATGTGAATACTTCAAATAGCCAATCTTACACTTGATTAATCTACTAGGTAAGTTGAAACTTGAAAATCCTTATCTCCTTGATTCTTATCCATGAGGTGATTGGTGGTGATCTAACATGTCAGAAACAGTTAAAATGCCTGGTTTTCTTGTTCTGGTGACAGGCTTGTATTTCTGCTAATATAGGAGAGAGAAAAAGAGTAAAAAAAGATAGGTTCATTACAAATGTCAATTACTTGTATTTAAACACACAGACAGAATTCCATTCTTCATTTTCCCACAAAGTCTTTTAACACATTGGAATTAAATTTAGTATCTAAACTCACTGGCTGAAAGAGCCAAAGTAGAAACAACACTGTCTTATGAGTGACTAGAGTATACTACTGATTGTGAGGTTTATTTCTGATATAACCAGGAATTTTACAAGTCTAATCCTGGAAATGAGATAATAAATGGGGGAATAAAGAGAGTAACAAAATTTTGAGTATTTATATATACAAATTATGTATTTTACTTTGTATGTGTGTGTGTGTGTGTGTATATATATATATATATATATATATATAATACAATTATATACAATTAATATAGTGAGACTTTCTAAATAACTACTTAGCATTTTGAAGTTATCTAGTTGCCAAACAATATCCTATGCTACATATACAATTAGGTAGGTACCTAAATTAGATTTGTTTTGTTTTTCTTGTATACATTATTTATGTTACTTGTTATCTTCATTATATTTACAGAGTAATAACACATCCTGAGTCAAATCTAAGAAATACTTCTATTTCTGATAATCCTGCCATTACTTATCTCTTATTTCTCTCTTCATGGTTTCTCTGAAGAAAACTGGCTACATGTTATATAACATTAGATCTCCTTCCAGCCAAGATGGAGGTGTAAGTCAACATGCTTTGCCTCCTTGCACAACTGTAAAAATCACAACTTCAAAACAAAAAATGAGAACTTCTAGAAAATCAAACTTTAGAGAAGTCCAACAAGCAAGGGGTTAAAGAAGAAATATTCATCCAGATGGGTAGGAGTGGCAGGGAAGGGGAGCAGAGGCAGAGAGGACTCAGTGTGGCAGCATCAAAGTGACAGCAGTGGCTGGTGGATGGAACAGGCAGCCCCATGTTCACGTGTGGTGGATAAAAGAGGGGAGGGGCACCAGGGGAGTGATCCCAGTCCCAGGCCAGGCCATGCAGCTCGAGATTCCAGCGACAGGAAAATAAAGTCTCACACCTGTGGCTGTAAAAACTAGTGGAGGTTAGGATAGCAGAAGAAACTTTGCATCTCTAAGAAGAGTCCATTTAAAGGGCTTCCATGGTCCCAAAACATATGCAAACCCACCCACCCTGGAAACCACCACTAGGGTGGAAGTTGAAGGGGTGCCAATTACATATAAGAAGTGGGTGAAGTGACTGAAAAAGAGGAGAGTTCTGAGAAAGGGAAATTGTTTGCTTTCTGACCCTTCCCCAAAATACAGCACCACAAAGCTGTAAAAGGTGTCACCCTGCACTGATGAATACTTAAGGCTCCACCCCTTACTATATAGCAGGTGCACCAAGACAGGGAATCAAAGCACTTTACCTAATTATATGGAAACAAAACAAAACAAAACAGGGAGGCTGCCAAAATGAGTAGATAAAGAAGTATGGCCCAAATGAAAGAATTGATCAAAATTCCAGAAAAAGAACTAAGCAAAAAGAAGATAGCCAACCTATCAAATGCAGAGTTTAAAACATTGGTTATAAAAATGCTTAGAAAACTCATTGAGTACAGCAAACACATAAGGGAAGAGTAAAGGCTAGGCTAAGTCAAAAAAGAAAACTCACAGGGAACCATTAATGAAGGGAAGGAAGCTGAGGTTCAAAGAGTCCCAAACAAATTGGACCCAAAGAGGACCCCATCAAGACACATCCTAATTAAAATGCCAAAGTTTAAAGATAAAGAGAGAATCTTAAAAGCAGCAAGAAAAAAAAAAAAGAAAGTTACATCCAAAGGAGTTCCCATAAAACTAAAAGTTGATTTCACAAAAGAAACTTTGCAGGTGAGAAGGGACTGGCAGGAAGTATTCAAAGTGATGAAAAGCAAAGACCTACAACCTAGATTACTCTATCCAGCAAAACTATCCTTTAGGATAGAAGGGCAGGTAAGTGCTTCCCAAGCAAGGTAAGGCTAAAGGAGCTCATCATTACCAAGCACTCATATATGAAATGTTAAAGGGACTTATTTAAGAAAAGGAAGAAGATCAAAATTAAGAACAGTGAAATGATAGCAAACCCACAACTACCAACAACTGAATCTAAAAACACAAACAGACTAAGCAAACAACTAAAACAGGGACAGAATCATAGTTATGGAGATCATATGGAGAGTTATCAGTAGGGAGAGGGAATGGGGAGGATGAAGGAAAAGGTACAGGGATTAAGAAGCATAATTGGTAGGTTCAAAGTAAACAAGGGGAGTTAAGAACAGTGAAGGAAATGGAGAAGCCAAAAAACTTACATGCATGACTTATGGACATGAACTAAGACGGGGAGGGTTGTGGAGAAAAAGGGGGTACCAGGTGAAGTTGGCACAGGGAAAAAAACTGGAACAATGTAATAGCATAATCAATAAAATATACTTAAAAATAACTTTTAAAACCCCACAAAATCTCAAAAACATTAAACTGTCCAAAGCTGCATCTCCTTTTTTATTTCACACTCTTTACAGTTCTATTTCACACTTTTTAAGAAAAGTATATTGTCCCAGCAATGTCACCATTTACCTGCACATCATTGTGCAGTGGAACAAATGTTGCTATCTAGAATAAATAGGTTGAGACCCTTTTGTATGCTGAGCTTGCAAAACTAAATTTTTTAGCACATATATTGCATTATGTTCATCTTGTCCTTTAAACTGCTGGGAAGAAGGCTTAGTAAAGTTGCACAAAATCAACTATTAAGAATGAACACATGAGGCCCTGGCTAGTGGCACAGTGGATAAAGTGTCCTCCTGCAAACCCAAAGGTCGCTGGTTTGATTCCCAGCCAGGGTACATAACCAGGTTGCAAGTCAGGTCTCCAGCCAGGTCCATAGCTGGAGGCAGGTGAAAGGCAACCATACATTGATGTCACTCTCCCTCTATGCCTCTCTCCCTTCTCCTCTCTCTAAAAATAATAAAATAAAATCTTTTTTTAAAAAAGAATGAACCTACGGAACATCAAGTATTGTCCCTGAATTACATGTAATAAGAACTATCAAGTACTAGAATACTCAACTACTAGAGAGCTATGAATATTCTGCTATGTACCATCATTACAAACATTTTCAATCAAGCTAGCGATATTCAATTATATATATATATATATGAAAGCCTTAAGAAAGCCAACAATTACAGGTTTTTACCCATTCTTGAAAGATCGTTCTGTGGTAAAATATAAAACACTTTGCTATTTTAAAATTTTGTTTTAACCATTTTATAATTTTTTTTCAGTAAATGGTATAATACATACACTAACCAATGAATTGTACTCAACATATGTTTGACTTTGTGTTTTCAAAATTCCCTTTGTATAGTTTTATATATTTAGTAACAATATAGTTAGATCAAACCAAATTATTTTCATTACTGTCTATATACAGCTTCTTATCTCTTTGCCTAGAGTGCCTTGCTCTAACACTATATGGCCATGTATAGTTAGACCACTTCTATATATTTTGTTTGCATTTCTCTTATCTTACTGATTAGGTGGCTTATGATTATTTACCATTATTTATTTTTCATCTATTAAAGGTGGTCATTGGGGATAGAATCTTTCTTCTTTCTTATTATATCTCTTGTATCACACAGTAGATATTGAGCAAACATGTTAAATAAAGGTGTTGAGTAAATGGAGGAATAAATGAACTCCTTGGTGACTTTTAACATCACCAAAGTTACATTTTATAACATGTTATCTTGTTATTAACAGTTTTACAAGTTGCTTAGAAGTTTTCTAATGTTAAGGCCACAGATAGTAAGCAATGGAAGAGACAGGTATTAGTTAAAAGCCACTTGGTGGCTAATGCTACTAATATTTTAATTTGGTCTTAGCACTTATATCACATAGGGTTTATCTTATATTCATCTCTGATTATTAATGGTTACCTGGTACTCTGCATTAAGAAAGATTCTGAAACTGTGTCTAAATTCAGTACAAAATAGTTCTGTGCACCATTATGCATTTATGCCTTGGCTTAGAGAAAGAGAAATCCTGTCTGTATACTGGGTCTGTGCCATCCCTTATTTTCTTTAAGAGATAAGAGTGTCCTTTGGGTGTTGCAAATACAAAAGCACAATTCTATCAGGGATCACAGATTTAAATGCTTGTAAGGACCATGCTGGTAAACACCACTGAAGAAGCTTAGGAGGGATTGGGCTAACTGGAGAGAAATCTAGACCTATCAAGCACTCAGCACTGGCTGGTCAATGTATTACAAATCTCCAGATTCAGTGTTATCAGATATTGGGACCAAAAGCAAGATTTCACTGGGTAATTCTCCTGATTTTCAAATGTTGACAACCAATTCAATTTTCAAAAAATATTATCCCAGCCTAATTTTTTAAAAGTCAGTATACTATACATCGTAAACTTATTTGGATTCTTCCTCTTTTCTCGTTTCTCTGGCTCTGCTTACCTCTAGTTTTCTCTCATTCTCTCTTCCCCCTCCCCAACCCCACCTTCCCTATATTGTCCAAATTGCTCTCAACATTTAGAATCAATTGCTAAAGTTTCAATTCTATATTTTTAATAGAGGGGATCTTCATGGTGGACTCCTGTCACTGTCTTTGTTCTAGAAAAGACAGCTTCAAATAGTCCTTTGTTGGCTATTTTGTTTGAAGGTAATGAATCTCTCTACCTTATACAGATCTTCTTAAAGTGAAAGAAAGAACTGAATTGCAGCATCAAAAGAAAAGATCAAATATTCTTTTAAACTTCAGTAGTTTCAGGTAATCGAATTACAGTTCTTTTGAATTAAAAACATGTTTTATCTTAATAAAAGTGAATAAACAAATAGGGAAAAATTGGGAGGTAAAGCATTTTTGGAAGAAAAAAGCCTCCAAAAATGTTTCGGATTCACTTTAAATGAAGTATTATTTGAATAATTACAGTTCAGGTAGGGGACATCATTTCTATTGCAACCAATATTTTGCCTTGCAGGTTACCTTTTCCCAGGAGAGACCCCAAGCACACTGTTAACAGCTGTGTAAATAAATTCTTCAATACACAATACTGAGTTAACATCCTTACAATTACAAAAGGCTCCAGGGCACTGGCCACAAGGAAGTGCACGTGTGTCTTCATATTTCTCTCTTTTTTGACGAATTGTTTTCACCCACAGTGTACTAGTTCCAACAGAGTTTGCTGATCCCAGAGCAAGAATGCATCACCTGTGAAGGAGTGAGGTGTTCTTTGGATTGTTTGCATGTAAATATTAATAAAGGATCCAACCTTATTAGCCCTGTAAATCTCTGAGGGTGTAAGTCGCGTGGTTTGAGGACAAGCTATTATAATTAGGCTAGATGAGGACTGCAAATGCTTTACCATTACCATGTTCTCAACTCCCCAGATTTTAACAAATACCCTCAACTGACCAAAGGTTAATATTCATGACCTGGTGTCTCCTTAAACAGCAGGTGGAGGCACAGTTATCATTTTCCTCGAGTTTATTTAGAGTCTTTCTACTATGCACTAGACTGGTAATATGATTTGCATTTTAATGTCAAAAAGTTAGGCCTATTTCTTGGATTGACTCAGGAGCTCCTGATCTTTTGGGAATTCTGCATCTAGGGAAAGGAAAACTGAAAAAAGCAGCACAAACCAAAAGAAAAAAAGTAACAATAGCAAATCCATCACTGGCAATTAAAAAAGTATCAATTTCTATGACAGAGTCCTGTAAAGTCTATCATCTGCCCATTTATTTAAATATTGATTTAAAAAAAAAAGATCTTTATTATTTTTAGAGAGAGGCAGAGAGGGAGAGAGACATCAGTGTATGGCTGCCTATCACCTGCCTCCAGCTACAGACCTGGCTGGAGACCTGGCTTGCAACCTGGTTATGTGCCCTGACTGGGAATCTAACCAGCTACCTTTAAGGAAACCATTGATTTTTATTGCTGGTTCGAAAGTGAATGAAAACTCAGCCAGTAGGAGAGTAATCAACTTTCCTGGTCAGGAAGTGTGAACTAGTTTAAGAGCTTAATTATATTTAAAATGATCTCTTCTCTTTATCCGAATAATTCTGAAGTACTGGTTTATCTTTTTGCTATTTGTGTTTGGAAAATAAATAGAAATCTAGATTCAGAAGTCCTAAATGCTAGATTTGGGGTTGAGGGCCAATGTGCAGGGCACTATATCAGGGATATATCAAATGCAGCCTTGGTATTGTCAATCATGGATCCAGGGTTGTGATTCCATTTCAGATCCATATCAGCTGTCCCGCTGACCATCCCTGTGAATCTAGCAGCATGTAAAAGGGCCTGTTACCCACAGGATCAAATTCAAATTCTTCCCAGGATATGAAATTCTCTTATAACATAACTCCTGTCTCCTTTTCTAGCAATATCTTCCCTCCTCTCTAGAGTCACACATCTCCAGGCACAAACAGCTACTTGCTAGCAAGTTTCACAGGTCTATCTACGCCTTTGCACATGCTGTTCCTGCTACCTTGTAATTCCTTCTCTTCCTCCATTTTGAAAACTGCTACTACAAGATTCTGTTTCACTATGACTTGAACTAGAGTTGAACACATTTTTTTCCTTTGGGCAAATACTGTATCTTGCATATTCTGTTGTTATACATTTTGTCACACCGTATTGCCGTATTTATTTTACTTGTCTCTCTCCATACAGAGTTCTGTGAGGCAAGAAGTGTATCTTTTTTATCTGTATCCTCAATAGCATAATGAGGTCCTTTATGTATTTTAAATGCTCAAAAAGTAATTGTTGAATAAACTATTTAAATAAATAGGCTGGAGGCAACTTTTCTAGAAATACATCACACACACTTGCTGCAGTCTCAGCCATGCCTTGCTATGATTTGGAGTCATTTTTTTTTTTTTTTTTTTTTTGTCTTCTTTGCCCCAGTGAAAGACAAAGTTCTACTCAGAAGGCCTTCACAAAAAAACAGTTGAATCTGCCCATTGCCTTCACAAGCTATACAATGCTCTCCAGCATTACTATAGCTAAAATTTGTTTTCCTGTAAGTTTGCCATGGGGGGTCTTTGCTCGCCATTGAACCTGAATTCTAGGATATTTTCTGCTGCCACATTTTTCTTAGGGGACCCTGTCTTTTAGGAGGAAAAATGACATACTTCTGAAATCACTTAGAAAGCAAATGTAAGAACATTAAACAAAAATGAGAATATTGACATAAGATGCTTATCAAGGAAAATTGAATTTTTGAGACCGAAAAGAAGTAGAATAATTATAAAATTTTGAAAAGGAACTGTTGTGAGTTTCAAAGACAAAGAGAGATTTGAGAATGCCCAGCAGCAACATCCCAGAACTCACACGTCTGATCTTAATTTGTAGAGAACATACTGATTTATTGATATTTAGATGTACATCCTCCTGGAGTAAATGCTTTTAGAAAGCCAGATCATGATCTATGATTCCCTGCTAAGGATCTAAAGTACTTATCAGTTTCAAGGGCAGTCAATATAAACTTACTAATTGATAAAAGCTGAAGTCTTTATCACCTGACCTTTTTTTTGTTTTTTTTTTTTAGGCATATTGATTGAGAGGTTGAATTAAAAAAAAAAAAGATTTTACTTATTATTTTTAGAGCGAGAGGCAGAGAGGGAGAGAAACATCAATGTATGGTTGTTTTTCACCTGCCTCCAGCTAAGGACCTGGCTGGAGACCTGGCTTGCAACCTGTTTATGTGCCCTGGCTGGGACTCGAACCAGCAACCTTTGGGTTTGCAGGCTGGTGCCTTATCCATTGTGCCACCAGCCAGGGCTATCATCTGATTTTTTAAAGTTATAAGTTGCTGGCATTGAGCCTAGAAATTATGGGTGAAATGTTATGCTATGAATTAATGCGTAATTCCTCATTAAATTGTGTTAGAACTGTAAGCTGGCATTTCAATATTTTATAGGATATTTTTTAGCTCAACTGTATGCATTTTTAAAATATGTAAGTATACAGTATAGTCTTCTTTCTTTTAATGAACCCCTCAAACTGTTTCAGTTTGAGTGATTTTGATGTTCGAAATTTGGGTTTAGAGTCTGCTGGAGTCCTAATTTATGCCAAAGCATAAGGGATAATTTGAGGGATTTTGACTGAGGAACTGTAATTTTGGTGCTCTTTCAATGATTGACTGAATTCATGCTGTATTTCTTTCCTAGGATTCCTCTAAATATCACAAACTTGGTGAATTAAAACAATAGAAATTTATTATTTCACAGTTCTGGAGGTCAGAAGTCAAAAATTAGGGTATCGGCAAAACTGCACTCCTTATATAGAGGCATTCAGGGAGAACTTGTTCTGTGTTTCTCCTAGCATTTGGTGGCTTGTGGCCACATGGCTCCAGTCTCTGCTTCTATCTTCATATGGCGCTCTTTGGTGTGTCTTTTATAAGGAAACGTGTTACTGGTATTGGGGCCTACTTGGATAGTCTGTGATCATTTTCTTGTCTCATGATCTTTAATTATATATGTAAATATCTGAACCTCGGTAACAATTTTAGGTCCTAGGGATGTGTCTTGGGGTGGGGGGCATTCAGCCTTTCTTTAGAAATTCTTAGAAAAGAGAATCCCTTTTAAATAAAGTAAGTCTGCATATTTTCCATTTCCTTCCTATTTTTATTTGGGCTTTGTAGTTATATTATTTGAATATGTTTTTAGGCTACATTTGGGACTAGTTTTAGAAATAAATTTATTTTAGTAAGAAGCTTTTCATTTCTGTCTTTTTTTGTTATGTTTTTGGTTAGCTACCTAAGGAGGAGTTATAGTTTTATTCATAATTAACTGTATTATTTGTAGATAGACATGTTTTTAACATGTAGTGATGGCCCTAATGGAAGATTCTCTTTCATTTCTGCCATAAATTATGTGTCAGTTTGTATAATATATCTCTCAATAGTGAAAGGAAAGAATCCCAAAGATGAAGAGGATTTGGAGTTGGTTTCACTAACATTCATGATTAACATCTGGAAGCCTTAGAAGTGATTTAGGAGAAATATCAGCACATGTTTCTTGTTGGATAAATCATAATGGAAGACACACAGAAACATTCAAAAATAATTCAATGCTTTTTTTTTTTTTTTTTAATAACAATCTTGCAAAAACCTGCACACTCTTTCTTACTCCTTTTACCCTTTGTTCATGTATACAATTTCTGGATTTGAATTCCTGCACTGGGAGACCCTCAAGCAAACAAATATTCCTGAGATTTTAATGTCCACACTTTACACGGCTATTGTTAAAAAAATCTGATTTACTATGGTGTTACATCTGCTCTACAATATCCATTACTTTTTTAAAAGTTACAAAATTCTAACAGTGATTTCCTTTCTGATGCTTCCATGATACTGATGGATTGTCTTACTCCATAAAGAGAAAAGCACAATTTAGTTAAATAATGCAACTACACTAAGTAAATAAACAAAGCTCAAGTCAAATATAGACTAGGCTTTGCTGTGTGCAAACATACTCAAAAGATAAACAATGAATGCCTGTAGTTCAATGCTACTAGGGCATTAATTAGCTTTTAGGTGTACAAAAAGAATAAAAATGTGTTTGCTTTGATTACGAATTTATTTAAATTTAGTTCTCATTAATGTTGATTTATGTTCCCTCATCCCAAGAACTGACTAGTCTGCATCAATCATTTTTTAAAATAAAATTCTTTTCTTTTTAAACTAGACAAAATTTAATTTTTTCTCTTATAGCTCTACTGAGGATAGGTAAGGATAATAAGAATACCTTCCTATAGCCAAAAGATTAAGATCTGTTTTCAATACCAAACAATACTCCAAGATAGTTTTAAAAAATCATTTTGCTGACATTGAAAACCCTCAATGTGATACTAATGAAGAGAATTTACACAATGTTGGACAGCTGTCTCTCCTGTCTTATTAAGAACCATATAAATATAATGGTTGGGCCACACTGATGGGTTTACAAAGAGAAGGTAAGCGTAATTAGCCCAAAGCACTTTATTTACACAAATAGTATAAAACAGTATAATTTATCACCAAGTTAGTTTTGTAATAGGAGAATGTGATGGTTGATTGTAAAATGTAATCCAGTTGGCCACTAAGAGGAACAAAATGCCACTAGGAACAGGATTTTGTCCATTTTGTTCACTGCTATATCCCCAGTACCTGGAACAATTCCTGGCATATGTAAGATTCCTTTCAAATATTTGTTAAATAGATATTTTAAAGTGTTAAATTTGAGAGTAATGAAATATATACATTTGTCTATAGTAAAAGTCACTGGTTTTTGGCAGAAAGTAAACTTTCTCAAAAACAGTGCAGCTTCTCATTCATGATCTTCATTTAGAAAACCTAACAGCCCACTTCTCTGGCCCAAGCCACCTTTGTTGGACTTGAACCCTTTGTTTGACTCCATGATTCAGTTAGAAATGTCCGAACCTCTGCTTCAGAGAACTTTGTATCTTGGTACCATTCAAGGACCTGTGCTTCCCTCCTTTGTTCTTTGGGTTGAAAAGCTTCAAAGAGGTTTTTGCCAGATGCAAAGTCTCCCCCCCTCAAGGCAAAAACCCAGGTTTCTGAATTCGAGAAAGAAATCTCAGACTTCACCCAATTAACATCTTCATTGTTGCCAATGAGAACAAAACTGGATCAAGAGAAGAAAAGCAACTGGTGTTGAGAAGCTCTGGGAGTGAGTGACAAAGTCAGTTCAATGCTCTTGCTCTTTGGTTGGAGGACCACAGAGAAGACTGACAATGGCATTGCTGGAATTTGAAATTATAGAGGAAAGATCTTAAGGCATTCAGTCATTGGACAAAAGCTACTAAGGAACTCTGGAAATATATCCAGACCATAGTGCCCTTTTTCTGTCTTTCCTTACTCCCACCCCTTCCTGTCCCTTCTCTTTGACAGCATCTGCATCCAGGCTCTTACCTTTTTCTGTTTTATTTTTCTCTATTTTTCATCACCACCAGAGAATTCTTGCTTAAGAGATTCATGATCCTTTAATCCAATCCTAAACATTGACCTGATAAAAATTGCTCATCTTTTTTCAAGAACACACTTGAAAATGAAAATGACCTGCCAAAATGTTTCAGCCAATGATGGACAGATCTGGGAATAAAACCCAACTTACTTTATTCTCATCTAGGTTCTTTTTATTATAAGACTATGGAAGAAGTAACAATACCCTGATTAATTATAAGAATCCTCAAAATAGAGAAAAGGACACTATCAAATTGCTGTTTTCTATATGAAAACTGACAATGTTTCTGACCTCTCTCTGGATACAGAAGGTCCCAGCTGCCTCTCCATTTATAGGATAAATCCCCAAACCCTTTTGTTTAACTTTTGTTGACTACATTCAGTGGGCCTTCAATAGTTCCTTTTCAGGACCAAGCTGTTTTATTTACAATCCCCAGAACAAATAAGCTCTTTACTCTTGCTTATGCTCCAACTACCCAGGATAACAATAACGATGCATTCTTTAAACCTCAATCTCTCTCTTTCTATTTCTTTCTCTCTCTCTCTCTCTCTCTCTCTCTCTCTCTCTCTCTCTCTCTCTCTCTCTTTCTCCCCCCATCCCTTCCTCCTTCTCTTCTTCCCTCTCTATAATACATTGGATATCTTATATACACAATGAAAAATTTGTTACTATTTCAATTGAGGAAGCATATGTTCTCATAATGAAAGAACAACAGAGATGATTTAGTTAAATCTCTTTTTTGATAGATTGAAACAGAATTTTGCAGGAGATAAGTGACTTGGTCAAGGTGCTATGAAAAGCTTTAAGGAGAAGAAAAAATATAGAAAGGAAAGAAAGTTGCTTTACATGACCAGTAGATTATAGATAGTATATAGTTGCTTCTCCATTTTACATATTGAGGATATGATAGAAACATAAACTATATGAACACAATTTTGGAATGGAAGATTTAGAGTTTATTTCCCAAACCCAAGCTCTTAATCATTAAACTTTTTCTTTTTAATTTGAAAACTGATGTAAAGCTTAAAAAAAAAAAAAAGTCAAAGGTTGTTTTATACATATTTTAAAATCTATGTGCCAGGGCAAAAAACATGGCAAATTGTCAGGAGCATTAAGGATAAATGGTCTAAAGGGTTTTTCTGAAATTGTACTTTTTTTAGTAGAGGGAACTTCTGTATTATACATACACACATTCATATATAAAATGCTAGAATAGGAGAATTTACTCTTACTCTTAAAATAACTATTGGCAACAGTGGTAATAAATATTTAAAAAGTGAGGCAGGGTATGGGATAAACTAACATATCAATTATTTTATATTACATACATTCACACATATATGCATATAGATTTTTAAATGATAGCTGCTTCAGCCTTCTAGATAAACAAAACAGCCATAAACATTACAATGCCTGACAGCTGCAAAAAAAAAAAAAAAAAAAGAAAAGAAATGAAAGTGACAGTAGCCAATACACACTAGGCTGAAGCATGTAATTTACATCTTAGTGAAATTAAACATACTATAATAGCTTAGCTTCCAGGCAAGAATACTATTAAATTTGCAGGAATAGTTTATGACATCATCTGAAACCCCAGGATATACATTTTAAGCCGGCTATTATGGTTAGTAATCTGCATTGCTGTTCTGGTTAGTTTTTTCATTTAATTCATTTCAAGCTTCTATTTAAAAATAAAAAAGCAAATAGCAGCAGTTGAGCATGCTGTTTATATCGGAGAAGCATTAAGAGGTCAGAATTATATTGGAAGGTACAATAATTGAAGCATTTTTGCAGTCAATAATTATAGTTTTGGGAGGTTTTGTAACTCACCTTTCCTTTCCAAAATGTTTCTTCGTTAATACTGTGCAAAGGTGGAATAACAGTAAGACCTCCTGCTTTTAGTGATGGGTCTTTGTTATTCAACAGCAATTTCAACCAAATATACTGAAATAAGACTACAAGAAATTCAGGCTCTTGTGGAGGGTATGTTAAGCATCTGTGAACTTTTAAAAATGTTTCCAATATTTTGTGTGTAAATGAACTTTTGGAGGTGGAGATTATATATATATATATGTGTGTGTGTGTGTGTATATATATATATACATATAATGTGTGTATATATACACACACATACATATATACATATATGTGTGTGTGTATATTATACATATATATTTTTTTTCTCAAAAGGACCCATTTTCCAAAAAGCTTATGGACCTTGTTCATCACAGCTGTGATTCTCAAAGGAACTAATAAAAATTCCTCATGCTATTTCAATAAATGGGAAATTTTTATTAGTTCAGTGCTTAGGATTGGGCAAGAAGGACACAAATCCCTTAGACAAGAACATTAGAATCATCTGGTAGAGAGAGAAAGGATTTATCAAACAATATGGTTCTTTCTCATGCCCACCATAAGGGATTTTAGAAAACCTCCCCCAACCCTTGAGGATCAGGCAGAAGAAAATGACTTGGCAAGAACTCAACAAATGATAGATTGCCAGATCTGGGACTAGAACCTGGGCTTCTTGCCTCACAGCTCAGGCTCTTTTTATTATGAGAAACTATGTGAAGAACAGAAAGACTCTTAGAGGAATTCAAATAGACGTAGGCAACTGGTACAT
Source organism: Noctilio leporinus (assembly GCA_004026585.1). Lineage (NCBI taxonomy): Eukaryota > Metazoa > Chordata > Mammalia > Chiroptera > Noctilionidae > Noctilio > Noctilio leporinus. The sequence goes on from PVIW01001941.1 coordinate 208,702, forward strand.
GAAAGTACAGAACAGAGGGCTGTGCAACACTGTTTAGAAGACAATTTAGACATGGGCTTAACAGGCCCTCTGTTCTGGAGATTCTTTGCTGTTATGGCGTACCTACGTTCTTTCCTCCTTGATTCAGTGAATGTATGCCCACGTGTAAATGTAAGGTCTCAGAGAACTGGAAGTGAAAGTAGAGTTACCGTACTACATGCTCTGAGTAATTAGTCTGGCCTAAAATAGGTGACCCTTCACGTGATTGAACTGAAGAAGTCCACCTAACCTTATATATCTCATTGAATAATTCAAAAACTTTAAAGTCCTTAGGATAGCAGGACGTTCCTTAGACTCTGGGAAACTGACTGGTTTTGCCATTACAGCTTTTTTTCTTTGAATCAAAATTAAATCCCAGATGATTATCACCAATAAGCAAGCACTAGCAATAAATTTTGATCAGAGGAAGAGAAGAAAAATTGTTCAATGAACTGTATACTGACTAGCAAATACAGACTTTTGGGGAATAGAGATCTGGGCTCACTGTCCCAAAAAGGGCAGTCAATCAAAGGTCACTGAGTTTCTAGGGAAGATGGATGTACGAAAAGTGAAGTAAAGAGAGTTTAAGGATAGCTTTGGCTACACCATGTGTTAGGGACTTTTGAAGAGAGGACCTCACAAATGGCCCTCAATAATTGTCCTAAATACTCAGCTTTGAACAGAGAGTGGAAGGATTACAGTAGAGAAGCCTGTGAGAGAAGCTATTTTCTGAGCTTGAGATGATGTTGTAAAATATATTTTACATAAATGCTATACCTGAAAATAAGGTAAGTAGATAAAATCATCTGCCTCTTGACTTTGAAAAGTGAAAAAGGGTAAAAGAAACCAGCAATGTAATCTGGAACACTGGAATGAAAAAAGCAGACTCCATCAACTAAAGCCCTGAACTCGAAATATGGAAGCACAAGAACATCAGAATGAGGCATGTGATCCTGGCTCTAGAGACAACTGTAAAGGGAATATATTGAAAGTCATGATTTGAACAGAAAAGGAAAATAATGTTTTCTAAAATTACTTATTTCTTCCTCTAGGAATGCAACTTCTTTTATCTCCTGCATGAGGGAGAAAGCAGTTCATGACAATTTTATCCAAAAATGTCAATATATCCAATAGTATTTTAGAAAAAACTCCTATCATTTTAATGTTTTTTTTTTTTTTTTTTTTTTTTTTTTTTTTTTTTTTTTTTTTTTTTTTTTTTTTTTTTTTAGGCTAGCTCCCCTGTTATTCTTCCCATGACCTTTACTTTTTCTCCAATTTTTATTGTTTCCTTATTTGTATTTGAATGAATGAGGTTTGGGTAAGGTGCAAAGATGTCATTGTTAAAACTCAGAATGACTTGGTTTAATGGCATTGTGAAGTGCCGACTGAAAGTTACAGCTTTAAAAGTTGATTGAAAAAAGAACGTTTATTGGAAACATCAATAAATATGTAGAGTACATTATCATGGGTGAAAATGATAGCAGACTATGCATTTGATGTACTTGATGGAAATCACTTCTCCTTTCTGTACGATAAACAATGGAGAAATACTGGGCATGACGGTTCTAAGTCTGCCGTCAAGGGTACTAGGGTCACACTACTCCATACTGCAATCAGTAGAAATCCAGAAGCAGCCCACAGATGAATTACTTAGCTAATTCTTTGGTATTTCTCACAATTCTCTTTTGCATGCAGAATTTATTCTTTAATAGCCATCAGTTCCAAAACTTATGTTTGCAAAAGCAAGTGAATTGATTAATAGGTATTTTATACATCTGGTATTTTCTCATAAAAGACTGAAAAACTTATTTCAATTATCATACCACCAACAAGGATGCAATCTGTTCACAAGGCCTGTTTACGAGTGGCTGCTTTGGGTAATGGCTGTTTTCTTAGCACGGGAAATGAAATATAATATTATTAAACAGAGATATGCAGAATGAGGTGTCAACTTATCCATCTTCCTGATGTTTATAGGCTTCATATTTTAGAATGTTTATTTTATTTTATGGGACCACACATTAAAATATCTCCTATTTGAATGGATCTAATTTCTTTTATTCTGGTTTTAATGTCCTTGAATATTAACATTTTCAAACTTGTAAGCAATCAGCTAAGACAACCTGTGGTAGGTGCTGTATTAATTTCATTTATATAAATGTGCCATAATGAGAGAGACAATAAAAGTGAACATTTTCTGTTTACTAGGGAAAGAACTGGTCTTTGCCAGAAGGATAAATGTTTTTCATATTTAGAGACCACCTGTGCTCATATAAGGTAGTGATTGGTGGACTACAAACTTCAAACACAACGAGTTTGTGTTTCTATGTGTGTCTCTCTATGCACATGCATTTCTAAAGAGAAGGGCTTGAATCAAGATAATACAATGAAATAATGTAATTCAGTTTTGCAGAACTTTAGTAAAACCATTGAAAAAGTCCAAGTGTACCTGTTTTTAATAAAGTGTGGCTCCTTAATATTTTCACTAATTTTCAATGATTACTTTGATAGGTGAAAATGAGAATGAATGAACTTTTCTTTAAAAAAATCAAAGCATTTATTTTAACAAATCTCTTGGGACTTGTAAATACTGAAGAAGTAGAATAACTGTCACCCAATGTTTGTGCCCTATGTGAACTTTTGGTAAATTATTTAAATCCTCTGGGTCTTTGTTACTCATAGGTCTTAGCCTACAAAAAATAGTAAAAACACTGATTGAAGATCACTGGAAATGTGGATCATCAGTTTAGTATAAAGGATATAATTCAGGAAGAACCAAATGGAAGAGATGCACAGGTCAAAGAATGGAGCAGGGGCGTGTAGCTTCCATGCTTGAGCCTGGTCCTCTACTCTTTCCAAATCTCGAAGTGTTCACTGAACTGGAAGCTCCATGAGTGAACTTTTCAAAAAGGTTAGTTTCATTGCTTATTAAATTATGATTATTTATATTATTTTTCCAGGAGTGGATGCTATTAATAAGTGCCCTACTTATAGATAAAGGAAAGTATATCATATACTAAAAGAAGAAATAGCTTCAGATAATTCAGACTGTAGGCCTTTACAAAGACTTCTCACAAAAAATATAAAGTCCTTGCATGTGAACAAAAGAGATTAAAACTGGGAAGCGATATACAATAGTATTCCATAGTGTAATTTCCTGATGATGATTTAATGTATACTCTAGCAGTGACTGGATTATGGAACTAATTTTCAGATAAGAAAAATATGATTTTTAAGATAGCCTATAGATTAGTGTTCTGCAGTAGAAATATAGTGAGAGTCACCAATGTAATTAAAATTTTTCTAGTATACACAATAGAAAGGATAAAATAAGAGGGCAATCAGCTTTAACAATATATTTAATTTAACCTATATACCTCCAAATTAAATCATTTCAATATGTAATCCATTTCAAATTATTGATGTAATAATTTACATACTTTTTTCATACAAAGTCTTTAAAATTTCATTTATTTGCTATGTACAGTGGGTCAATGTGGGTCAATCAAATTTCAAGTGCTCAATTGTCATGTAGCTAGCCGCTACCATATTAGGCAGTGCAGCCATAGGTTGTCCAAAATATATTTTCCTGTAAAGAAACGAGCTGTGAAATGGGCATTAATATATATCAGTAATGATGTATATATATATATATGTATATATCATATATATCATAATGATATACAATAATGCCCTACTGTAGAAATCAATGAATTCCTGAGTTACTACTTACAAGCCAATAATTTCTAGTGCTAAGATATACACAGAAAAATCAGAGGAACTTTTATAACAATCTAAATATTAGTCTGCTTGCTTTTAATGGCATATTTCCTATTGTAATCTTATTTCATATAAGAATACAAAAAAATCCATTTTCACTATTGATCTACATAGCTACTCTTTTGAATTATCAAAATGAAATCTATCCATTGATTAATTTCTGCCTTCTTCATTGAGATAATTCCACTTTTAAAAATTATCTTGCTTAGAGTTCTCTTAGGGCTCTTAATTCTGGAGTCATCGACTTAAACCCATTTATTCTCTCCCTAGAAAAATATGTATACGAAGGTCTGTCCCTTCATATTGGCTGCATAAACTGTTTTAATTATATTGACATTGGCTTAATATTTTGGGGCCAAGCTTCATATATGTGCTACATATAAAATTTTATATGTTATTTCATTTTTATATATGTTCAAGGGGTTCATTGAAACTCTGATGCTCAGATTAAAGGAAATAATTTATCATGAAGTATGTATAGAAGAAAAAACAAATTATAATCTGTTAAAGACTGAAATTAGATATAGTCAAAAGGTCTGTGTATTATTATATTTTGATGGGCTCATGAAATAATATTGTCTTAATTGACTCCAAGAAATGACTAGTTATCACTACAATTTCACCTTTTTTTCCATTGTCTTCTGGTTGTTTTATAGATACATATTATTTTTATTCTTTCTCTCTTTTTTAAATGTGTGTGTCCCTTAGGAAACTTGAAGGCATGTATCATGTCTTTCCCTTGTTACTCTGACCTCAAATACACAGCAAAGTAGGTTATTAATTTAGATGGATTGAATGAAAGATAGGCTGGATGAATATAAAGAGGTAAGCATGGTACATTTGTCTGCCTTCAGTTAATAGTGTAACAGAACCATTTTGAATAAATAATTGTATTCCCACTCCCATGCAATCCTTGAAAAACCTTTGTTAGTTATTTTTATATACTGCAACATCATAAAAGCATTATACTCTTAGTATTTATCATACTACTTAGCCCTCAGTAAGTATGATTTTTCCTAAATTAATATACATTGTCCTTTAAATGTATCTGGTTGTGTTTAAAGCTGTTATATTGAACTTCTCATCTACCAAGTACAGTTCTGCAACTTTGTGGTTTATTTTTCCTAAGGACCCTCTGGATTATCCTTTATTTGTCAAGAATTCACCTACTACCATTTTCAATCTTTGTGTAGGTACTGAAGATGCAATAGTAAAACCATCAGTTATGGTTTTTGCCTTAAGAATATTTACGTTCTAGTGGGAGAAGCATGTAATAAACAAGTACATAAATAAATACGACAACTACAAATTGGGAGGGAAATAAACAGGGATGGGAAGGTAAACATACTTAGATGGGGATGTTGGGAAGTCCTCTCTGAAAAGGTGGCATTTAGCAGGAGGTATGGGTATAATAACAAGCCAGAACTAGAAAGGACAGAAAGAGTATGCCTGGCAGTGAAAAGAACAAATACAAAAGTCCAGAGGTGGCGAACTCTTTAGAGAGTACAATGTGCTGACATTCAAGGGCTAGGAAGAGACAGGTCAGAACTAAAGAAAGAATTTAATTTTAAGAGCAAATGAAAGTCATAGAAGGGGCTTAATCAGGGGAGACTGCATGATCTAATACACTTTATGAAGATTTCATTAGCCACTTGTAAAGAGTGAAATGTAGACCAATGTGTGGCTTCAAAGATACCACTTTGAGATGACAGTCTCTTGATATAATGGTGTCTCAATGTAGGTAGGTGGCAGAAGAGATGGAGAGAAAAGTTACCATATTTGAGATAGGTTTTGGAGGTAGAACCAACAGAAGTTATTAGTGGAAGAGATACAAGAGATACAGGAAAATTAGGAATCAAAGAATAGTCTTGGCTTATTGATGTGAGTATTCACATGCACACTGAAGCAATTAACTATTATAGGAAAGACTATGAGGTAAAAGCTTTGAGTGTTGAAGGGCAAAGAATTTTTTTTGACCATATTAAGTTTAAGATGCTTATGAGACTTCCAGGTGGAGATATAAAGAACATTGTGGGCTACTAAGATTCAAAGCCCAGACTTGTAAACTGTTATATACTATATACATAGCTGAAGTAAGGAAAAGGAAAGCCAATATTCAAACATTGATCTTTAATCTCAATTTATAGTGATTCCCTGAGTACCTAACAAGAGCAAATTTCAAAATTATTACAAAGAATTAAAGAAGTATTTTATTCTTCAAATTAATTTTTCTCATGTTAAAAAAAAAGAGGAAAAAACCCATCTGCGAACTTTCTCATTTTTGTGAACATGGTGTAATTTTAAAAGAATAGTCTTCTTGTCCCAATTTCTAATTAACTCTTTGTTCTTCAGATTTGTATACTAGTTATAATAGAAGATAAATATGGTTCATATTCAGAGTTGCACAGCAACATCTGAAACAATACCTTTGAAAACATGCTATGAACTGAATTCATTAAATGTATTGGGTGTAGCAATTTAATGAAGCAAAAATACTAATTAAATTATTAAAATTTAGATTGCGAGTAGTAATTAGAAAGACTGTTGCTATGCAACTTGGAATTTCTATAAATAGTTTACAAAACTATATTGGTTAAATATGCTGGTATTTTGCCTTGACCTTTTGTAATCAAATATGTCCTCAATCCATGAAAACCTGTTTCTGAGACCAACTTTAAATGAAATTCATGGATTAAAAAAGAAAATTTAGGATCTGATTGGTTTACTTTGTATCGTCAAAGGTTTTGTGTAGAAGTTCAAAAGTCCAAAAGTGAGACTTATGAAATATACATGGAAGAATGGTAAAAGTTGTTTAGAGGCTCCATCAAGATTAAATAGAGTGATTAAAAATCCATTATTCTGTTTTATTATTTATTTCATCAGGATTGTATCACTTTATAACAGAGACAATTTAACATAGGATATAGTTTCTAAGGTCAAAATTTCTTTTGACAGTAAATCTTTTTTTTTTTTTTTTTCCTTCAAATTGTCAGAGAATTAAGCATTGGTTACAAGTTTTAAAAGTCTGCAATGTACCCAAGAAAATTGTACTTGAAACTATTTGTACCCCAGAGGGTAGTTTTTGCAAATGGAAGGAATGGGTTTTTAAAAATTATTTCCATCAGGCAGGCACTGGAGGCCGATACTGAGGGGCTGGCTGGCGTGCAGGCACACATTAATTCCACAGGTCTGAGTGAGGGCTGAAAGAAAATTAACCTCCCGTAGGGAAAATAAAATGGATGGTGAAAACCTTGTACAATCCAAAATAGTCCCAATATTTCAAAACTGCTGTTTAACTACAAGCAGTATTATTTGAGTACTGATGTAATATTAGTGGAAGACTACTAAGTCCTCTTCAGCAAAGATCCTCTAATTCTGATTACTGAGACTGAGAGTCAAACTTGTTGGAGTAATAAAAGCACTGAAGGGCAACCTTAAATGAAGGTGAGAGGTGGTTGCCCAAAGCCATTAACCTCGCTATGGTGTTCAGTAGGTGGAAAAGATTACCTGAAGGTATATGAGCCTTGAATGTTTTCACTGTCATATTTTTGAGCTCCTATCTAACCAATCACCAGGCTGCCTTCTCCTATCATTGCCTGCTCAGAAATCATTTTCCTGCACCTTGAAACTCATATTCTTATTCTCACCTCACCTGCCTGGCAACAACTTTCGTATCCCAGCAAGAGTAAGCATTCTGGCCATGGTCCTGAAACTCTGTACCACAATACCTTGTGGGGCTACCCTGAGCCTTGAAATATCTAGCATTTTCAAGACAAACAGAAATGCTGCACAAACTAATAAACTTGAGGTAATCCATAGTTTCTGCATTAGGCAGTGCTACATGTCTTTTGATAACATCAATATTTTTGTGAAGCTGGGCCTGTGATTGCTGTGATCAAAAGCAAATGCTGCCTAAATATCAAAGGGGAACAGGGAATGTGAGAAGCAGCATCAAGTTTGAACTCAAGCTTTGTGCAGTTAAAGAAGCGCAATACCCAACAGGCACACACAGTCCATTGGTAACTGTACTTACTTAAGAACAAAATGGAAGTGTTATTCTTTCAATGCACAGATAATCTTTTTGTAAACATCTTCCAAGTTTTTAGGAAGTAAATATTCATTGAATTGCTGGGACCTATCCACTAAATAAATGGAACTGTTACATCTGTCTCTTGGCTTAGTGATGCTGTGAAACAATCACTGAGACATGAAAGAACAAAGTTTGGACCCTCTGCACTCTGCCATGGCAAGAACATTGGGATTGAAATTGTGTTGATGTGCAATAATAACTTCTTGAGGTATCTGGATGCATGCATACACATATTTAGCAAAATTTAAAACGTGATAAACTTTTTTTCTCTTTCTTGGAGTGTCCATTGAATATAGAAGAGAAAGTTGGCGTCTATATACGATGCAAATGCAATTTTCTTTGAAAACGCAGAATTGTAAAATTACTTTAATTCTTTTATCAGTGCTGGCATCAGAGGTCTTCAAAATATGCTGCATGTAAACAAGACCACTTACAGGGGCTGACTGTCTTCCAAAGTTTCTATATAATCCAGTGGCTTAATGCATCCCAAAGTCACCTAATATGGATTAGCACTTGTGCTGTTGCTAATAACTCACATGTGAAAATAAGAGGTTGCGATGTAGTCTCATCTTCCACTCTACTAAATCTTAGGAGTTTTGATTTATCCCCATTCATCTCCTCCCTATGTTTCTTCATTATATTCCTTATAAGAGCATTCTCTAAATCTTTAGAAGTTCATCAATACCTATAAAGGACATTATATACTCTTTAATATGGTATTCAACAGTTTCTATGATTTGACATCATCCTTTTTTTTTTTTTTTTTTTTTTTTTTTTTTACCTTACACTGTCACCACCTCCTACAATCCCATAATTTAGTGAAATTAAGCTATGTCTTCTCTGAACAGGTGCCCACCTCTCTTCCTACACACAATTAAAAAAAAATTGTTTCTTCCTTTTAGGATACCCTTCTTCTATCAATGTCCTGCTCCTTCAAAGCTGTCCTCAAATCCTCATTTACAAAGCCTTTCTCCTTTTTTCCTGTCAGGCTCTAAATCTCCTTTTCATTTTCCCCCCTTGCACATGGTGTAGCATAGATAGTCTGCTTTTTATTATGTTTGCTTCACCATGTGACTTTCTTTATACTCCACTTTGATGTTTTATGTTTGATTTATCCTTTCAAGGCACACTAGCTTCACTGACCTTACATCCTCCACCACTCCCAACTTTAAATCATTTGTGGTAAATGACTGCATAGAGTAGATGCTCAACCAATTCTTAATAGATTACATTGCAACAGATTATGCTATATCCAGCACGATAGTTTATAGACTTAAGGTGTTAGATGTCCAGGAATCATTCTTATTTAATAGGGACCCTCACAGAGGCTATCTGTTTATTCCAACTTTTGCTATTATCCTTTTCTTTCCTTCAGATTTGGGGAATCCTCAAGCATGTCTAGCATTTCCCTTTCACCCTCTGCCCCTCACTTAGAAAAACTTGAATAGATTAGTTGGAGAAGTGGTTCATGGTTTGAATCTGTAGTATGGCCAAGTAGACTAATTGGTGAGTGTCTTAAAAACACATATTTGTGGGATGACTCAAGTTATACCCAATCCAACTTTTGTGAATTTATATTAACTATTACTATTGCTATAATTAAACAAGTTTTTCTTATTCCACACAATTCTCTAGGGAGATATTAAAAATATTCTTTAGGCCTTGGCTGGTGGCACAGTGGATAAGGCACCAGCCTGCGAACCTGAAGGTCACTGGTTCGATTCCCAGCCAGGGCACATAACCAGGTTGGAAACCAGGTCTCCAGTCAGGTCTGTGGCTGGAGGCAGGTGAAAGGCAACCATACATTGAAGTCTCTCTTCCTCTCTGCCTCTCTCCCTTCCCCTCTCTCTAAAAATAATAAATAGAATCTTTATAAGTATTCTTTAAATAAAAATTCTACTTTTAGGTAATTTTGAGAATATTCAATATTAACTATATTTCTTAGAGATTCAGAATTTATAGTAATATATAAATAAATCTATGAGAATTTCTCTGAGCTAATTTATTTAATTTTATGCAGACTTTCCTCAAATCAGTTGGGCTATCAAAGCCTTTTTTTAAACCTAGTATATCTATTAACAAAGCCATGCTTGGCAAAATTAAATTTTGGAAGTATTTACCTTTGATCCCTTTTAATCATGGATTTTGTCAATTTCTAATAGTGATGGAGGGCCAATTAAAAGATAAAATCAGGATAAAACTTCTATTATAAAATGTGGAGTGTGTGTGCATGTATGTGTATTTTCCTCAAGAGTGCCTTAGAGTTGCCTGAATTCAGTGATAGAGGGCACTATGAGATGAAAAATATTCTGGAACTACACTAAAGAGGGTGAAATTATTCTTTTGTTCCTACATGGCATAGGCTTGAAACCTACGTCAGAATGTTCTGCATCAGGTTCCATTAGGTATCGCTTGAAACTCACGTCAGAATGTTCTGCATCAGGTTCCATTAGGTATGGCATGCTGTTAAGGGCCTACATTGCCTTCCTTGGGCTGGGTTGATCTTGCTCATTAGCCCCAACAATAGAATGGATATGGTCACCAAGATAAAAGCTGCTGCCCCTGGGAATATTCTCTTCTAACCTTTGGGTATGCTCAGAGATCAATTCTAATATGTAATCAAATGACCCATCTATGTCCTCTCTAAAGCGTGAATTAGTGCAGGCACTCATTATTCACCTCTCTCCCTTTAGAATAAATTACTTCCCTCTAGCACAAATTGCTTCTGATCACAGTGAATGAAAAAGCTGTGTGCGTGCATGTGTGTATATACGTCTGAATGTTTGTATCTACAAAGGAAGAATGCTCACTATACCAGAATGTCCCCTGGCTGTGAAGGAGATTGAGCTGTGTAAACCAACCATGCCTTGTGCTATATGGGGAAAAAAGCAATGAGGAAGAGAGCACCTTGACTGAATTTATCATAACAAAATTTTGGGATAATGAAAGATATATTCCCCAGCCAGGGCACATAATGAGGTTGCAAGCCAGGTCTCCAGCCAGGTCTGTAGCTGGAGGCAGGTGAAAGGCAACCATACATTGATGTTTCTCTCCCTTTCTCCCTTCCCCTCTCTCTAAAAATAATAAATAAAATCTTTAAAAAAAGATATAAGCTCAACTCTGGAGGGAAAATAGGTTATAGCTCAGCTAAATGCCCTTGTCTAATGTTGCTCTAAGTAAAATCCTACCAGTGGGACATTTTGGCCTATTTAGTAATTTCAAGAGGGATACTGATTTAAATGTATTTGTGAACTTATCAGAGAACACTCACATCAGTCATTTTTAGATCACATGCCTCTAATGTGCTGGTCTCTCCTTTAAGGCACCTTCACTTCCTTAGTGCAAGGGAAATAGGATGTGTTTTTTAATCCCTAATTCTATTATTTCACTAACTGTATGGGGGAAAAATAACTCAAACCAATATTCCGCAGCCGCTGTAAAGGAAAAGAGACTACTTACAAGTTTCTGGATGTGTCATGCTCTGTATTTCTGCATGTACAGTTTCTTTTGCCTGTAATAGTCTTCCCTTCACATAACCCAGAAGAGCATTTTTAATAGCTCTGTATCTTTGGAACTTTTTACAGTATCCAAAAAGAGCTGATCACCCTGCTTTAGCCTCTGTTGTACTTAGTACATGCTCTTTTACCTCACTTATCAAACAATAATTTAACTCCATGCCTGCATTTCTCTCTCTCCTCCTAAACTCTGAATTATATTTTATATATTTAATATTCATTTTTAGTACCTATGATATTGCCTGGATTAATAGGCATTCACAAATATTTTTTAAGTACGTTCTTATTTACCCCATCCTGGTGATTCCCTGAGACCCTACCCCACCCAACTTTTGAGCCCACCCAATGTTTCCAGTTGCTTTTTCATATGAATGGTTGTCTTGGCTCATGCTCCAGATTTTCCTGAATTCTCTCAGACAAGTAACATATGGCTTCCGCAAGCCATGTACCTCTTGCTGAGTTGCCCCAGACCTTGCACCAGAAGCAGCCAGCTTTGGTTCACAGCTTGGCCTTGCCTGGATACCTCTAAGCCTAGCACAAGTAGCTACCATCTGCAGGTCACTCTGTAGCTTATGCTGCATGACTTGGGCAGATCAAGTTAGTGGCTGACCTTGGACATGCCAAGAAAAATCAAGGCTCAACTACAACAGGGGAGTGTACACAGTCCACTTGGTGGGAAAACCTTCAGTATCCAGCATGGGTAATAGGGGAGGCTATGCCACTGGACTCTATAGGACACCTACTACATTAGGCCACGCTACCAAACCTGGGAGAAATAGCAGCTTTACCTAATACATTGAAATAAACACAGGAAAGCTGTCAAAATGAGGAGACAAAGAAATATGGCTCAAATGAAAGATAAACCAAAACTCCATAAATAGAACTAAATAAAATGGGACAAGCAATCTACTTGTTGTAGAGTTCAAAACACTGGTTATAAGGATGCTTAATGAATTTAGCGAGGGCTTCAACAGCATTAAAAAGACCCACTCAGAAGTGAAGGATACACTAATTGAAATAAAGAACAATTTACAGGGAATCAAAAAATAGAATGGATAAAGTTCAGAATCAAATAAGTGACTTGGAATGTAAGGATGTAAAACATCAGAACAAGAACAATAACAACAACAACAAAATTAAAATAAATTAGGATAGTGTAAGTAGCCCCTGCAACAACTTCGAAAGTATTAACATTTACATCATGGAAGCATAGAAAGAAGAAAAAAGAGAATAAGAAATCGAAAACCTATTTGAAAAAAATGACAGAAACTTTCATAATTTGGTGAAGGAAATAGACATACAAGTCTAGAAGGCACATAGGGTTCCAAACAACATGAACACAAAGAGACCCATATTAAGATACATCATAATTAAAATGCAAAAGTTTAAAGACAAAGAGAGAATCTTAAAAGAAACAAAAGAAAAGAAGTTAGTTACCTACAAGAAAGCACTGATAGGACTGAAAGCTAGTTTTTCAAAAGAAACTTTGCAGGCCAAAAAAGATCGGACAGAAATATCAAAATGATGAAAAACAAAACCTACAACCAAGATTATTCTACCCAGCAAAGCTATCATTTAGAATGCGGAACAGATAAAGAGCTTCCCAGGGAAGAAAAAGTTAGAGTTTATCACCATCAAATCAGTATTATATGACATGTTAAAGGGTCTTCTGTAAGAATACCATAAGTATGAACAACACAATGGCAACAAATATATATCTATCAATAATTAGTTCTAAAAAACACAATAAATAAGCAAAACAAAGAATCAGAGATACAGAGAATGTTTTGATAATTGTCAATGGAAGAGGGTCAGAGGTATGGGCAAAAAAGGTAAAGGGATTAGGAACTACAGTAGATAAATGTAATATGACAACAATAAGTTAATTTTTAAAAAGTACAAACTGGCAGTTCCAGAATAGTCATGGACATGTAAAGAACAACATATGGAATTAAGTAACCAAACAACTTATACGCATGACCCAAGGACATGAACAACAGTGTGGGGACTGCCTAAGAGAGTTGAGAAGTGATAGGGGGCAAAAAGAGGAAAAACTGGGACAGTGCCCTGGCTAGTAGCACAGTGGTAAGGCGCTG